>ARYC01020321.1:0-10375 GCA_000711775.1 Oxytricha trifallax
CGGCCAAACGATAAAGAACTTCATGCTTGGTACTCTCTGCACGGTAGTTAGTATTACAAGGGTCGTTATTCAAAGTAACCAATAGTGTTGGAACAATCCTAGCGCTGATATTAGTGGAGGCTTGATTAAATAAATCAAATCAAAAAATCAAAAATCAAAAACCAGCTTTAGTTTAATTATCAAATCAGTTTCAGGCTAAGTATTTTTTAATCTTTTTTTTATAGGTACCAAACTTGATTTAAAAATCGTACGATTAAACAGAGCTCTGATAATGCATACAAAAATCAAAACCAAATCTAACCCAAACATTTTATCTTAACTTTTAATATAGGTACTTTAAGAACTTTGTGTTTACAGAATGAGGCCTCAATAAAAATAGCTAGCTACTGATGATTTTTAGACCAAGACTCTACTCTCTAATCATTTAATTTTAACCCCTTTTGTTTTATAGATACCTCTAAGATCTTCATGAATTTATTAAGTGGCCACTTTTAGTAGTAACAATGAGTCAACTCTGATTATCAAATAAAAGTCTTTTTCTTTAATTCTTTTTATAGGTACTCATGCTTGAGTGAACTTTTTAAATGTAAGCCTTTTTAAGAAACCAGGACTCTGTTAATAGAACAGCCAATCACAGTAGTTAAACCCTGTCAAATCTTCTAGGTAGTAATAGTAGTAACTTTAGTTAGCCAAAAATCTTTTTCGAAGACCTCTAAGAATATCTCTTAGCAACAAGAACTTTGTTAGTAGTTTGTAGCAGTAGGTAATTTAGTTTTTTTGCTTTTATGATTCTAAACTATAAATGGAAGAATGAATATGAGGGATGGAAATTCCATAAAAATTATTGATTTTTTCTCAACTCTATTAGGATGAGTGCAATAGTATATAGTTATAGAGAAACTTACTTTAGGTAACAGCAGTTAGTGTTGAGAGGATTTTCAGTTTATATTTTTACAAGTCTAGCAAACCTGAAACCCTGCCAAAATTTTGAGATCTCCAAATCAAGATCACTGTAAGTGTAACAAAACATCACCGATGTCTCCTTAGTGATTTTCAAACTCAAGACCCAATTTTCTTAGTGCCAAAGGCCTTGGCTGAGTGGCCAACGATCACGTGTTTGTTTTAGTTAGGTGGCAAGAAGTTTTGAAGAGCAAGAGTAATTTGATTAGTGCTTTTCATTAGAGTGATCTATAGATAGTAGTTTTAAAGAAAGCCCAATAGAGTGAAATAGACAGTAAAGGATTTTCCTTGCTCGAATAGTAAGAGTCCAGTAGAACCTGGTCTTAGGTCAACTTACTTAGGGTCTTAGGGGTCAGTGTTGGTAGAGGGATTTTGTTGGGCTGAACTGTGAAGACTGGAAAAGCTGAAACGCTGCCCAAATTTTGAGATTAGCTGGATGTGATCTATAGACGTAAGTTATGAACATAGAATACTAAAGATGGATAATTGATTTTTTCAACTCAGGTATGAAGAGGCCTGCAGATATAAGATATCATCACACTTACCTAGGGTACAGGTAGTCTGAGTTGATAAAGCCCTTTTCTCCGAAGTAGAATAAGAAGACAGGAGAACCTGAAATGCTGCCCAAATTTTGAGTTGGGCAAAACCGACATGAGTGTAACAAACATCACTCATTAAACCTCCGGGTTTTTTGAAGACTACCTTAGTTAAGGCTGCTCACTGGGGTTAACTATAGGCTTGGGTTAATTAAGCGTATAGAATACATACTAGACGAGAGGTTCAAGAACTAAAACTGCGGCAGAGTGGGGTAGGCAGGAAGATAAGAATTGTTGACAGCTGTTAAAGAGCGCTGTCGATTAAAACTTTCGAAATTAACAATAGACTAGACCTGGAGTTTCGCTTATTTATAGATAAATCGGCCAATCGCGTTGAGAATATCTCGATTTAAATTGGATTATTAAAAGATTAGAATTGGTCATAATTAAAAAAATAAGTGGACAAATTTTTCAAAATAAATTAACTTGTGAATTCACATTAAATGCTGCGCTTAGCAGATATAACTTATTGGAAAATATACTTGTTGGTTTAGATTGCTGAGTAGATATATTCACTTTTTGGTTTACATCATGCTCATTAAATCTTGGTTCTTAGTAGAGGTTCTCTTTAAATTTTAGGTAGTATAAGCAGTAGGATTGGTCTAGTTTTTATACTAAGCCTTCTGGATAGAAGTAGAGCCAGATAAAGTGGATTCATCCTAATTTCTCTCTTAATCAGAAGAAATGTCGATCGTTTTATTTTGAGGCTTAGGGTTGGTTCCTACTTTTGGCTACTATCTCTAGATGCTGCTTTCTACCCTTAGCTGTGGACCTGCATTAAGCTGCTTCTTTTCTAAAAGAAATTTAATAAATATTAGAATAGTTAACTTACTCTTTGAATCTTTCTGAGCCTTCTTCTCTTTCTCCATCTTCAACTTTTCCTTCTCAGGCTTGCTTTGGTTAAAAGTAGCTAGGATCTTTTATTAATTCAGAGTATCAGCGAGGGATTTTTTTACATGAGAAGTACTGCTCGATTTGTTTTCATTGGCTTTCTTCTTAGTGTCTTTGACTGTATCTTGAGGCTTTGATATCTAGGGAAGGATACTCTAGTTAAAATATCCCATCTTACTCTAGTCTGGGTCATCACTACCATTAGATATCTACTCCTCAACGTCATCGATGTTTCTTATAGTGTTTGGCGGTTATAATTGGAGCTAAGTCTCTTCCTGTTCCTCTTCTGGAATTGAATCAAGCTTAGTATGCCTTGACTGAGAGCTTTGCTGATTAAATTGAACGTCATTTATCTGGTTGCTTTGATTGGAAAAGAGATTCGAATTTTGGTGCTAGCCTGAAGGGTTAAAATTAAGTATCTCATCGTTAGCGAGCTGATCCTATAGTTAATCAACATCATTCTCAATCTGCATAGCTGGAGATCTTTAACCCGTAGGAGTATGCACATTTAGTGAAATTCTCTGTTAAAAGTCTTGAGAAATCAAGTTGTTGAGGAAAGTTGGCTGCTTAGATAGCTATTGGGATGTCAGAATCGGATTGCTAATGATATTAGGTCTTTTTTTCTGAGTGCTTCCAGTCTCTAATTCATTTCTCAAATTGTTAGTAGTTTTCTTGCCACGATGAGGTTTGATTTTCACGGAAGCAGATTAGTTATTTGGAGGTTTCTTTTCTTCCTCTTGCTAATTTTAAATTTTCCTAGGGGTTTATTGGATATTCTTTAGATTGTTTTGAGGTTGGGGATTAGCTCTCATTTAATCTGATCTAGACAACAGTTGACAAGAACTGGAGCTGGATCTATTTTCCACAGTTTATTTACTAGACTCTTTGATCTCTCTCTTCCTTTGATTCGAAACACTCGAATAAAGACCTTAATCTCTAGAACTGGTTTCCAGGTTAGAATAAAAGGAGCTTGGGTTACCATTCTAAATAGCCAAAACAGAATTTTAATTCACTCTAGCTATATGAGTGGGCCTACTCTAGTCTTCTGTTTAGTTGAAAAGCTTGGTATAGTAAAGGTGCTCGAGGTGACTCATATCCGAATTTCCCTTGTCCTGCTATACAATCGCGACGGGTGCGGTTACTGGCATTGGCTTACTATAAATAAGTGTAACAAACATCAACATGGCTTACCTGAGAAGCCCAAGCAGTGCTTGACTCACTTAGTTCAGTTCTTTGAAGAAACAGATCTCGTATAAGTTTACGTAGTCAAATTAATGAAAGGTGTATAGACTTTGGAAGTACTCGATAAAGATTTTGGTCGAAAAGCATCTTTAGATTCGTAGATTAGTGGCTCAACGGTGAAAAAATATTTAGTGATTAATGAATCTTCAAATCTCCTGAGGCTTGCAATTGATGCTTTCTTATAAATTCTTTAAGGAAACTTTTAACTTCTTAAGGAGTTGATCATGTTGATCCTCAAATCATATGGGATCTCGTAGTTTAATTCGAAAGTTTATAATTAACCTTGCAAAGGAACAATATCAGAAGGTGCTCTAAATAAAATGAAAATCATTATAGGTATCTTACCGTTCGAATGCATGATGTAATACTTCAGGAATTTCTGTTTGGGTTTTAATCAGATAATTTTGCAAGATTTCCTTGAAGAATTATTAGATAACCTCGAACTCATGATCATTGTATTAGCATGCGATTTTTTGAATTGCCTCCAGAATTTCAGTCAAATGATTAAATGTATTGACACCATACCAGGGGTCAAAGTTCTCATGACCTTTCTTGAAATAAGTTTCCTCTGTGTTAATCACAACTAACATTATAATTATTTGAAATAAAGTATAATTACTTTGTTTCTGTAGACGCGTTATTTCATTGCGAAGCTACAACACCCTTTCTTTAGGATACAGATAAGAAATACGTGAGTAGATGTAGTCGTATGTTTACTTATTTTGTTTAAAAAAAGTAATACCCTTCATTTACTCGTAAGGGAGCTGGTCAATAAGCTGGAGCAAATACTTTTCACCCCTCATTAAATCAACAACACAGTACTGGAATTCCTGGACGTTATACCTATAGAAGATTAATTTGAGCAAACTTGGAATTTTTACATGCTGAAGTATCTCACTAGGACATCCCTTGCTCTAGGCATGAAATCCGCTGGCCTACCAGCAACAGTGAACTTGGGTTTGGGCAATCTCTTGCATTAATAAAAACGCAATAAAAATGGCAACTTCTGACCGACTTTAAACTCGTCACTACAGAACAGCTCGTCGATGAGGTTGGAGACAAGCATTTTTTCACCTGGGTTTATGGAATACCATTGAGGAAGCGTGAAGATGCCTCTCTTCATTGACATGGCTTCCAGTTAGTAATTTGTGTTCTCTCTTATAACAACATACTGAGCCTTTGGAACATCTTCATTTTGTTAAAATAACAAAGCTCCACAACTACTGAAGAGTTCCCTAGTACCCATTCTGATATTACCTCTTTGTGTTCATAAAAAATTGCTGTAAATGATGGCACGATATTTAAGTCTTATTCCTCATTATGAATAATGTGCATAAGTTTTATGTCATACTGTGATAGCCTAAAATCAAAGACGAGCATATTCATGACAGCAGTAAATGGGAAGCTCAAAGGATTAAGAAATTACTTATTCGTAATATATCTTCCATCTCCCTTAAACAAGCCGGCCAGAAGCATTGTGAATGATCGCCTATCAACATATATAAGTCCATCGCACAGGATATTTGCCACTCCCATCAATTGATCCAAGTACTCATCGCGCTCTTCTTATAGTTGGATCTCAGGCTTAAATATAAATGTATCATTAAAAGCCTATCTTTAGTTTCTGGATTGAAAATTTCTGAATTTTTCAGTGTTGGGAGTTACTTAGTAAGCGTGGCAACAATTCATTAGTCGGTAGTTCTAAGAGTCGAAGAAGGGGGTTCCTGTGAAAAGCTTCTTATCTTGTGGGCATAAAGTGCTTTGAACATAGTCGTTTAAAAGCAGAGCGCTATTCATCATTTTGTTTATTGTCATGGACTCTGCTGAAGAGAGACAAGGGACTGGGTAGAGCATTAATGCAAAACGGACATACACTGGGTCAACTTCTTTGCTTTAGATTTCAGGCTTAAAATCGACATGTATGACTTTGCAATTACTTGAGCATTTTTTAAAATTTTCTGTATGAACTGCCATTACAGTACTTTTGTAAACAGCTTTCAAATTTGAAAGGGGCTTAGCATTGGATTCGTTAAATTGCTGTCTGTGCTTTTACTTTTCCAATAGATCGCTCACATCAGTCTTGCTCTTAGCAGGCCTTTTCCCTATTTGTTAAGATTAAATTATATTGCCTTCATTCGGTTTTTCTTATTATAATTTATCTTAATGAGCTTCTCTATTTTAAGCTGCTTATTGTTATACCTGCTTCTAAGCTTTAATCCTTGCCAAACTAATGGCTTTTAATGAAGCACAGGATATTGCTCTTTCTTCCACAATATCATCAGCAAGAAGGGGTGTAATATTGAGAAACTAATTTTACAATTGATATTTATATTTTGAATGTAAAGCTTGTAGAGCCACCAGCCTTTAACTTGACTATTGGTGAGATTTTCCTCATAGGTGGTCAGTTTAATAGTAACTGAATCTTGGATTTTCTTGAATGAAAGTGGGTTATCAAGACACTCCTTAAATGAACTCTTATGCTCTTCCGTCTGGTTTTTCTCAAGAAGGTCATTGATCTTTTACTGACTTTTCAGTGGAGTGGGTACCTAGTAGTTATTTAGATTCATCTGTGATTGGAAGTCCTCGACAGTTATTTAGCTCTTTATTAAATCGTTAAAAACCTTGATTTTGGAGGGATCGTTTCTCACGAAGTTGCTTTAAATACTTGAGGACCTTTGTTGAGTGGATTGTATAATAAAAGGACTGGATTTTTCCTAAAGATAGCTGAGATTGTCCTACTATTTTTAATGATCAATGTTATCTTCGATATCTCCATTGTCATCACCACTGTATTGGTCTTCATGATTCTCCTTAACATCATAATCAATGCCATTGTTTTACGAAGCTTGACTGTCATCACTTTAATCATCACTGCCACTGTCACTTCCAGGTAGACTCTCCCCTTTCCAACATGAATGGTACGATGATTAGAAAGAATTAATACCCTCTTCAGTATCCTTACAAATTTCTGTCCAATTTACGTGATCTAGATTGATAGTGCCAGTGTAATCAGGAGTAAACGAGAGCAAAGAAATTCTCTTTCTGGCTGTGTGCATGAATTCTTTTGTGATTGTACCTGGAGCAAAATTTGTTTGATTAGTATATAGAGTGCCTTTACTAATAGGCTCGCTAGTTTAGCTAATAAAATCGAGGCCAGAAAGGTTATTATCTCTTAGCTGAGTACAAAAGTCAACAATCTTAAGATCTTTCAAAATAGGCAGGGGTTATACAATATAAGTCTAGTAACTGAGCAAATGGTTGCCAATAAAAACTCCCGTGAAAGCATTAACTAAGGTTACCAACTAACCATTATTAGGTTGTTTTTCAAACTATCTCCTTCAAGAATACACAGAACGCAATGATGTTTGTTGGATGAACTGTAGTAATGAAATCGAAGATACTGCATTAAAGAGGAGTTTGTTTGTTATCAGTAGAATTAACTTATACAGGGATCGCATGTATAATCTCTAAGCATGTCACTTCTTTATTTGCACGAGCCAAGTTAGAGTTTTTAGATTGAATGAAATGGAAAATTGAATATCAGGTCCAAAATTTTCCAGCTGTAGCAAATCGTCCATAGGAAATATTAATATATTATAATCTGGCGATGATTTCAGGATTAAATATAATTAAATTAAAGAGTTCAAATTATATAAACAGCATATCCTGTCATCTCTCCACAAACCATAAAGCAAGGCCCCTTCAATTAAGGCCAGAAGAAACTGCCACAGAATGAAGAAAGCAAGCATAGCTCGAAGTCTGGCTTCTCACTCTCGCATCAATCAATTATCACCGATGAGTTCCTGGACTCCAATTCCCTATAAGATATCAAACCCAGCAAAGTGAAGGTGCAGGAGAAGACCATCACAAAGTGGACGCCAGTGGTCTTGGGCAAGCTCTTCCCTAATGTGATTTAGAAGTCCAAGTTCACCTTCAGCTCGGGCAAGGTAATCAATGCCGGCGAGGTGCCGCCTCATGTGTCAGAGTTGGCAGGTGGAGTCATTATCAAACTCTCCTCGGATTCAATCGCCGAATACCTGAAAAAGAATGTTGATGTTTGTTACATGCAAGAGGATGATGAGCTGTGTGGGTTCTTGGAGACTTATCTTTAGAGTATTAAAACTGGGAAGGCTGCGGCTTTCAATTAGAAAAAAGCAGGCAATGGAATTGGAACTGCAGGGCCTGACAACTAGCAGAGTATGGTAACTCTGAATCCCGATCTCGCAAAGAACTCTAAAGTCATGCAGAAAATACTTGAGAGTATTGGCAATAAAAAGAGGGCCAAGAATGCAGATAAAAACCCATTCTTAAAGAAGCGAGAGGCCAAGCTGGCCTGTAAGAAATTAGATGCTGTAAGCCTGTACTTTAATGATAACTTGAAGCCCAGGCAGATTGCAAAGAAGTTGAGGATAGGGGTAGGACATGGTTTATAGGATAGTTGAGAAGTTCAAGCATTAGATTCAACACACGATTCATGAACCCAAGGCCCTGCAAAAAGTGGGTCGAAAAGGATTTACTGATAACCCTCTCCTGCTTGATTCGATTCAAAGTTATTTGGAGCTGAATGGTATCTACCAGGTCACTGGTTAGAAGCTGCACAACTATTTCAGAGAGCTATCTGAAAATAACCCTGAAGCCTCAACTCTAAAAGTGCCTTGCGTAGCAACCTTAAACAAGGTTTTGAAAGAGAAATTCCATTTAAGATTTGGAGACCCAGGCTGCCAATACCAAGTATCGTGACCCCAGCTATAACGATAAAAGGCTGTGGATAAGTCGCCTGCTTTCGCAGTTCCTACTTGAAGATGCGGTGATCATTTCAGTGGATGAAAGCAACTTTAGGTCTGACTCGATGCCCCCAAAGTAGTGGGCTTTCAATATCAATGATATGTATCGACAAAGCAAAAGTCAATCACGACTGTAACAAACATCACCTGCTGGCAACCCCATTCTGGTGGGCGATTCCAAACTTTTGTATGGCCAATAATTGCTTGGTAGGTTTAGGATTATAGTGCCAATGACTAGGAAGTGATTGGCGACTCTTCTTTACCAAATTTTAGGATAACCCTTATAAATATCCCCCCTGAGCCATCTAATCCTAAGTTGCAAAATTTTCCAATTTAAGCCGAAAAATCTCGAAAATCGCAAGTTGAAAGTGAGGCTTCAAAATCCTAAAAATCGTAAGCATTTCATCAAAATTCAATCAAAACTTTCATAGAAAAGCCTGGAACTTTTCAAGTAAAATTCAGCATAAGGGAGGTTAGGAATCTGAAAAATTAGAGGCCTCGATCTTGGGTAAGAGGACGCCTGCAAAATCAAAAAAAGTCTTGAAATCCAGCAGCCTGGGTTCTTCTAGTATTGATTCGAAAGAACGTAATTTTCTTGGTTTTATATAGTTTAGAAAAATTCGAGATTTTAGGCCAGGACCTCCTAATAATAAACTCCAGCTTATAAATCAAAAGCAACTCTGAAGAAAGATCTTTCCCCAATTCCTGAAGTGCAAGAGAGCCTGAACCAGTAGTTGAGCTGACAAAATACTTTCAGAATTTCAGGATCGCAAGCTCGGTCAAGTCAGTGGTTTCGGAGGATCTGCCGGCGAAGAAATTGAGGAGTGGGTTCACTCTAGTCCTGGATCGAATTGCCAAGTTGAAGTTGTCAAGCTCGAGGAAGAAATCGGTGGACTTGGTGGGAGACAAACAAAAGGAGAATCGGTTTGGCATCACTCCTAAAAAGCTAAGGCTGTCCTAGAATGTGATCAGCGCATCTATAGACCAACTCAGCGAGAGTCGAGGTAAGATTTGCTATTGATTGAAAATGGAAATATAGGCTTCAACTTGAAGGAAGAGAGCGAAAAGTTTGAGCGATACAGAGCATCCAAGACTACTTTGATGACAAACAGGAAGCCTCCAAGTTTAAAAGCATTGCAGAATACCAGAGTGAAATGAAGCAAAATCTAGGTAGTTATGGCATGAAGGTGAGGGAGCTTTCTATCTAGAAGAGCCCCAATAAGAGGCAGCAGTTCTCGATGTCATTTATAGCGGCCATATCTCAAGACCGAATCCTCTCAAGTCAAATCATAGAGGGCGCTTTCGACTCCTCCCTCTTCGAGAATTTCATCTATCATACCTTGCGAAGTGTGAGAACGGACAAAGATCTCAACTCTAAGTAGGTTATACTCTTGATGGATAACGCTGTCATTCATAAGTATTCAGAGATGCTCGAGACAGGCAGGAAGTTCAAGGTGAATGTTCTATTCAATGCCGAGTATTCGCCCTGGCTGAATCCTATAGAGTAGCTCTTCTCGTTCGTCAAGAAGCAACTCAAAGTGGACACTGTAAACTCCAAGTAAGATAATCCCATCTAACATCTCTAGGCAGCAGCTCGTGAAGAGGGTCTCTGAAATCGTACAGAGCTTAAGTGCATAAGACTTTCAAGGCATGTGGGTGTTCAGTATCAAAAAGTAGCTGCACACTCTGCGCTATGGATTTGTCTGATGATGTTTGTTACAGAAGCAATTTATGTTGCTGAGCCTATTAAAGGGAATCCCCCTTTATAAAAGAGTAATTTATAATACAAGGCTATAATGGTAATAATAATAATCAATCATGGCAATTGCTATCGCACTTTCCCACTTTGTATTTGAGGCAATCTTGACATAAGCTTATGAAAGCAAGCAACCCTTCCAACTT
>ARYC01020322.1:0-14555 GCA_000711775.1 Oxytricha trifallax
TCAGGCTTGCTTTGGTTAAAAGTAGCTAGGATCTTTTATTAATTCAGAGTATCAGCGAGGGATTTTTTTACATGAGAAGTACTGCTCGATTTGTTTTCATTGGCTTTCTTCTTAGTGTCTTTGACTGTATCTTGAGGCTTTGATATCTAGGGAAGGATACTCTAGTTAAAATATCCCATCTTACTCTAGTCTGTGTCATCACTACCATTAGATATCTACTCCTCAACGTCATCGATGTTTCTTATAGTGTTTGGCGGTTATAATTGGAGCTAAGTCTCTTCCTGTTCCTCTTCTGGAATTGAATCAAGCTTAGTATGCCTTGACTGAGAGCTTTGCTGATTAAATTGAACGTCATTTATCTGGTTGCTTTGATTGGAAAAGAGATTCGAATTTTGGTGCTAGCCTGAAGGGTTAAAATTAAGTATCCCATCGTTAGCGAGCTGATCCTATAGTTAATCAACGTCATTCTCAATCTGCATAGCTGGAGATCTTTAACCCGTAGGAGTATGCACATTTAGTGAAATTCTCTGTTAAAAGTCTTGAGAAATCAAGTTGTTGAGGAAAGTTGGCTGCTTAGATAGCTATTGGGATGTCAGAATCGGATTGCTAATGATATTAGGTCTTTTTTTCTGAGTGCTTCCAGTCTCTAATTCATTTCTCAAATTGTTAGTAGTTTTCTTGCCACGATGAGGTTTGATTTTCACGGAAGCAGATTAGTTATTTGGAGGTTTCTTTTCTTCCTCTTGCTAATTTTAAATTTTCCTAGGGGTTTATTGGATATTCTTTAGATTGTTTTGAGGTTGGGGATTAGCTCTCATTTAATCTGATCTAGACAACAGTTGACAAGAACTGGAGCTGGATCTATTTTCCACAGTTTATTTACTAGACTCTTTGATCTCTCTCTTCCTTTGATTCGAAACACTCGAATAAAGACCTTAATCTCTAGAACTGGTTTCCAGGTTAGAATAAAAGGAGCTTGGGTTACCATTCTAAATAGCCAAAACAGAATTTTAATTCACTCTAGCTATATGAGTGGGCCTACTCTAGTCTTCTGTTTAGTTGAAAAGCTTGGTATAGTAAAGGTGCTCGAGGTGACTCATATCCGAATTTCCCTTGTCTGCAATACAATCGCGACGGGTGCGGTTACTGGCATTGGCTTACTATAAATAAGTGTAACAAACATCAACATGACTTACCTGAGAAGCCCAAGCAGTGCTTGACTCACTTAGTTCAGTTCTTTGAAGAAACAGATCTCGTATAAGTTTACGTAGTCAAATTAATGAAAAGGTGTATAGACTTTGGAAGTACTCGATAAAGATTTTGGTCGAAAAGCATCTTTAGATTCGTAGATTAGTGGCTCAACGGTGAAAAAATATTTAGTGATTAATGAATCTTCAAATCTCCTGAGGCTTGCAATTGATGCTTTCTTATAAATTCTTTAAGGAAACTTTTAACTTCTTAAGGAGTTGATCATGTTGATCCTCAAATCATATGGGATCTCGTAGTTCAATTCGAAAGTTTATAATTAACCTTGCAAGGGAACAATATCAGAAGGTGCTCTAAATAAAATGAAAATCATTATAGGTATCTTACCGTTCGAATGCATGATGTAATACTTCAGGAATTTCTGTTTGGGTTTTAATCAGATAATTTTGCAAGATTTCCTTGAAGAATTATTAGATAACCTCGAACTCATGATCATTGTATTAGCACGCGATTCTTTGAATTGCCTCCAGAATTTCAGTCAAATGATTAAATGTATTGACACCATACCAGGGGTCAAAGTTCTCATGACCTTTCTTGAAATAAGTTTCCTCTGTGTTAATCACAACTAACATTATAATTATTTGAAATAAAGTATAATTACTTTGTTTCTGTAGACGCGTTATTTCATTGCGAAGCTACAACACCCTTTCTTTAGGATACAGATAAGAAATACGTGAGTAGATGTAGTCGTATGTTTACTTATTTTGTTTAAAAAAAGTAATACCCTTCATTTACTCGTAAGGGAGCTGGTCAATAAGCTGGAGCAAATACTTTTCACCCCTCATTAAATCAACAACACAGTACTGAAATTCCTGGACGTTATACCTATAGAAGATTAATTTGAGCAAACTTGGAATTCTTACATGCTGAAGTATCTCACTAGGACATCCCTTGCTCTAGGCATGAAATCCGCTGGCCTACCAGCAACAGTGAACTTGGGTTGGGCAATCTCTTGCATTAATAAAAACGCAATAAAAATGGCAACTTCTGACCGACTTTAAACTCGTCACTACAGAACAGCTCGTCGATGAGGTTGGAGACAAGCATTTTTTCACCTAGGTTTATGGAATACCATTGAGGAAGCGTGAAGATGCCTCTCTTCATTGACATGGCTTCCAGTTAGTAATTTGTGTTCTCTCTTATAACAACATACTGAGCCTTTGAACATCTTCATTTTTGTTAAAATAACAAAGCTCCACAACTACTGAAAAGTTCCCTTGTACCCATTCTGATATTACCTCTTTGTTTTCATAAAAAATTGCTGTAAATGATGGCACGATATTTAAGTCTTATTCCTCATTATGAATAATGTGCATAAGTTTTATGTCATACTGTGATAGCCTAAAATCAAAGACGAGCATATTCATGACAGCAGTAAATGGGAAGCTCAAAGGATTAGAAATTACTTATTCGTAATATATCTTCCATCTGCCTTTAACAAGCCGGCCAGAAGCATTGTGAATGATAGCCTCTCAACATATATAAGTCCATCGCACAGGATATTTGCCACTCCATCAATTGATCCAAGTACTCATCGCGCTCTTCTTATAGTTGGATCTCAGGCTTAAATATAAATGTATCATTAAAAGCCTATCTTTAGTTTCTGGATTGAAAATTTCTGAATTTTTCAGTGTTGAGAGTTACTTAGTAAGCGTGGCAACAATTCATTAGTCGGTAGTTCTAAGAGTCGAAGAAGGGGGTTCCTGTGAAAAGCTTCTTATCTTGTGGGCATAAAGTGCTTTGAACATAGTCGTTTAAAAGCAGAGCGCTATTCATCATTTTGTTTATTGTCATGGACTCTGCTGAAGAGAGACAAGTGTAGAGCATTAATGCAAAACGGACATACACTGGGTCAACTTCTTTGCTTTAGATTTCAGGCTTAAAATCGACATGTATGACTTTGCAATTGCTTGAGCATTTTTTAAAATTTTCTGTATGAACTGCCATTACAGTACTTTTGTAAACAGCTTTCAAATTTGAAAGGGGCTTAGCATTGGATTCGTTAAATTGCTGTCTGTGCTTTTACTTTTCCAATAGATCGCTCACATCTGTCTTGCTCTTAGCAGGCCTTTTCCCTATTTGTTAAGATTAAATTATATTGCCTTCATTCGGTTTTTCTTATTATAATTTATCTTAATGAGCTTCTCTATTTTAAGCTGCTTATTGTTATACCTGCTTCTTAGCTTTAATCCTTGCCAAACTAATGGCTTTTAATGAAGCACAGGATATTGCTCTTTCTTCCACAATGTCATCAGCAAGAAGGGTTGTAATATTGAGAAACTAATTTTTACAATTGATATTTATATTTTGAATGTAAAGCTTGTAGAGCCACCAGCCTTTAACTTGACTATTGGTGAGATTTTCCTCATAGGTGGTCAGTTTAATAGTAACTGAATCTTGGATTTTCTTGAATGAAAGTGGGTTATCAAGACACTCCTTAAATGAACTCTTATGCTCTTCCGTCTGGTTTTTCTCAAGAAGGTCATTGATCTTTTACTGACTTTTCAGTGGAGTGGGTACCTAGTAGTTATTTAGATTCATCTGTGATTGGAAGTCCTCGACAGTTATTTAGCTCTTTATTAAATCGTTAAAAACCTTGATTTTGGAGGGATCGTTTCTCACGAAGTTGCTTTAAATACTTGAGGACCTTTGTTGAGTGGATTGTATAATAAAAGGACTGGATTTTTCCTAAAGATAGCTGAGATTGTCCTACTATTTTTAATGATCAATCTTATCTTCGATATCTCCATTGTCATCACCACTGTATTGGTCTTCATGATTCTCCTTAACATCATAATCAATGCCATTGTTTTACGAAGCTTGACTGTCATCACTTTAATCATCACTGCCACTGTCACTTCCAGGTAGACTCTCCCCTTTCCAACATGAATGGTACGATGATTAGAAAGAATTAATACCCTCTTAAGTATCCTTACAAATTTCTGTCCAATTTACGTGATCTAGATTGATAGTGCCAGTGTAATCAGGAGTAAACGAGAGCAATGAAATTCTCTTTCTGGCTGTGTGCATGAATTCTTTTGTGATTGTACCTGGAGCAAAATTTGTTTGATTAGTATGTAGAGTGCCTTTACTAATAGGCTCGCTAGTTTAGCTTATAAAATCGAGGCCAGAAAGGTTATTATTTCTTAGCTGAGTACAAAAGTCAACAATCTTAAGATCTTTCAAAATAGGCAGGGGTTATACAATGTAAGTCTAGTAACTGAGCAAATGTTTGCCACTAAAAACTCCCGTGAAAGCATTAACTAAGGTTACCAACTAACCATTATTAGGTTCTTTTTCAACTATCCCCTTCAAGAATACACAGAACGCAATGATGTTTGTTGGATGAACTGTAGTAATCAAATCGAAGATACTGCATTAAAGAGGAGTTTGTTTGTTATCAGTAGAATTAACTTATACAGGGATCGCATGTATAATCTCTAAGCATGTCGCTTCTTTATTTGCACGAGCCAAGTTAGCGTTTTTAGATTTGAATGAAATGGAAAATTGAATATCTGGTCCAAAATTTTCCAGCTGTAGCAAATCGTCCATAGGAAATATTAATATATTATAATCTGGGGATGATTTCAGGATTAAATATAATTAAATTAAAGAGTTCAAATTATATAAACAGCATATCCTGTCATCTCTCCACAAACCATAAAGCAAGGCCCCTTCAATTAAGGGCCAGAAGAAACTGCCACAGAATGAAGAAAGCAAGCATAGCTCGAAGTCTGGCTTCTCACTCTCACATCAATCAATTATCAGCGATGAGTTCCTGGACTCCAATTCCCTATAAGATATCAAACCCAGCAAAGTGAAGGTGCAGGAGAAGACCATCACAAAGTGGACGCCAGTGGTCTTGGGCAAGATCTTCCCTAATGTGATTTAGAAGTCCAAGTTCACCTACAGCTCGGGCAAGGTAATCAATGCCGGCGAGGTACCGCCTCATGTGTCAGAGTTGACAGGTGGAGTCATTATCAAACTCCTCGGAATCAATCGCCGAATACCTGAAAAAGAATATTAATGTTTGTTACATGCAAGAGGATGATGAGCTGTGTGGGTTCTTGGAGACTTATCTTTAGAGTATTAAATCTGGGAAAGCTGCGGCTTTCAATTAGAAGAAAGCAGGCAATGGAATTGGAACTGCAGGGCCTGACAACTAGCAGAGCATGGTAACTCTGAACCCCGATCTCGCAAAGAACTCTAAAGTCATGCAGAAAATACTTGAGAGTATTGGCAATAAGAAGAGAGCCAAGAATGCAGACAAAAACCCATTCTTAAAGAAGCGAGAAGCCAAGCTGGCCTGTAAGAAATTAGATGCTGTAAGCCTGTACTTTAATGATCACTTGAAGCCCAGGCAGATTGCCAAGAAGTTGAGGATAGGGGTAGACATGGTTTATAGGATAGTTGAGAAGTTCAAGCATGAGATTCAACACACGATTCATGAACCCAAGGCCTTGCAAAAAGTGGGTCGAAAAGGAGTTACTGACAACCCTCTCCTGCTTGATTCGATTCAAAGTTATTTGGAGCTGAATGGTATCTACCAGGTCACTGGTTAGAAGCTGTACAACTATCTCAGAGAGCTATCTGAAAATAACCCTGAGGCCTCAGCTCTCAAAGTACCTTGCGTAGCAACCTTGAACAAGGTTTTGAAAGAGAAATTCCATTTAAGATTTGGGAAGACCCAGGCTGACAATACCAAGTATCGTGACCCCAGCTATAACGATAAAAGGCTGTGGATAAGTCGCCTGCTTTCGCAGTTCCTACTGAGCCGGTGATCATTTCAGTGGATGAAAGCAACTTTAGGTCTGACTCGATGCCCCCAAAGTAGTGGGCTTTCAATATCAATAATATGTATCGACAAAGCAAAAGTCAATCACGACTGTAACAAACATCACCTGCTGGCAACCCCATTCTGGTGGCCGATTCCAAACTTTTGTATGGCCAATAATTGCTTGGTGTTTTAGGATTATAGTGCCAATGACTAGGAAGTGATTGGCGACTCTACTTTACCAAATTTTAGGATAACCCCTAGAAATATCCCCCTGAGCCATCTAATCCTAAGTTGCAAAATTTTCCAATTTAAGCCTCAAAATCTCGAAAATCGCAAGTTGAAAGTGAGGCTTCAAAATCCTACAAATCTTAAGCATTTCAATATAATTCAATCAAAACTTTCATAGAAAAGCCTGGAACTTTTCAAGTCAAATTCAGCATAAGGGAGGTTAAGAATCTGAAAAATTAGAGGCCTCGATCTTGGGTAAGAGGACGCCTGCAAAATCAAAACCAGTCAAGAAATCCAGCAGCCTGGGTTCTTCTAGTATTGATTCGAAGAACGTAATTTTCTTGGTTTTATATAGTTTAGAAAAATTCGAGATTTTAGGCCAGGACCTCCTAATAATAAACTCCAGCTTATAATCAAAAGCAACTCTGAAGAAAGATCTTTCCCCAATTCCTGAAGTGCCAGAGAGCCTGAACCAGTAGTTGAGCTTGACAAAATACTTTCAGAATTTCAGGATCGCAAGCTCGGTCAAGTCAGTGGTTTCGAAGGATCTGCCGGCGAAGAAATTGAGGAGTGGGTTCACTCCAGTCCTGGATCGAATTGCCAAGTTGAAGTTGTCAAGCTCGAGGAAGAAATCGGTGGACTTGGTGGGAGACAAACAAAAGGAGAATCGGTTTGGCATCACTCCTAAAAAGCTAAGGCTGTCCTAGAATGTGAACAGCGCATCTATAGACCAACTCAACGAAAGTCAAGGTAAGATTTGCTATTGATTGAAAATGAAAATATAGGCTTCAACCTGAAGGAAGAGAGCGAAAAGTTTGAGCGTGATATACAGAGCATCCAAGACTACTTTGATGACAAACAGGAAGCCTTCAAGTTTAAAAGCATAGCAGAATACCAGAGTGAAATGAAGCAAAATCTAGGTAGCTATGGCATGAAGGTGAGGGAGCTTTCGATCTAGAAGAGCCCCAATAAGAGGCAGCAGTTCTCGATGTCATTTATAGCGGCCATATCTCAAGACCGAATCCTCTCAAGTCAAATCATAGAGGGCGCTTTCGACTCCTCCCTCTTCGAGAATTTCATCTATCATACCTTGCGAAGTGTGAGAACGGACAAAGATCTCAACTCTAAGTAGGTGGTACTCTTGATGGATAACGCTGTCATTCATAAGTATTCAGAGATGCTCGAGACAGCCAGGAAGTTCAAGGTGAATGTTCTATTCAATGCCGAGTATTCGCCCTGGTTGAATCCTATAGAGTAGCTCTTCTCGTTCGTCAAGAAGCAACTCAAAGTGGACACAGTAAACTCCAAGTAAGATAATCCCATCTAACATCTCTAGGCAGCAGCTCGTGAAGAGGGTCTCTGAAATCGTACAGAGCTTAAGTGCAGAAGACATTCAAGGCATGTGGGTGTTCAGTATCAAAAAGTGGCTGCACACTCTGCGCTATGGATTTGTCTGATGATGTTTGTTACAGAAGCATTTGTGTTGCTGAGCCTATTAAAGGGAATCCCCCTTTATAAAAGAGTAATTTATAATACAAGGCTATAATGATAATAATAATAATCAATCATGGCAATTGCTATCGCACTTTCCCACTTTGTATTTGAAGCAACCTTGACATAAGCTTATGAAAGCAAGCAACCCTTCCAAATGGATTCCGATCGTGCTTCTTTAGATGGAGGTCCACTCAATGCAGGATCTCTCTAATGTATTAGCATGCCAATCACCGCCCTTCCCATTTCAGCTTCTCAAACTGCGATGGATAATGCGAATGACCTTCATACATATGCCCATTACACTTATAAAACTCCTGTCTAATTAAGCTATGCACTCTATACACTTGGTAATCATACACTGCAAAAAGAACTAATAAAGGGCAATTTATCTAATATTTATACATAATTATCAAACACACTACACTTCAAACGAAAAGGGTTTAGGGGTTTAGAATTACCCATCGAAGGGGGTTTTGGGGTTTTGAAATATGGTCCAGGGGTTTCTGGGTTATGAAAATGCGTTTTTATATAATTAAGGGGTTTTGATTAATTAGTCGAAAGGGTTTAATATTAAAAGCGTACACATATTAATTAATTATTTATTTTTATTTTCACATTTTCCCATTTCATTTATATTTTAACAATAATAGGTTTTAATGTGAAATTTATAGTAAATGTATTTTATTTATTCACTCATAATGCACTTTAGGATCATGTTGAGAGGTCTGAAGTTTATCTTACTTAACCACAACTCTATCTGCTCTATAGATATGTCTGATCTTGAGTTTGGTTTAATTAATATTGACTCTCCATTTGTTTCATTGATTGAGATACTCTTGTTTTGTCAATAAATTGCCTAATTCTTTGTTTAGCATCCTTCTCGCATCTTGTAGAGCAGTATTCATTGCGAGGCATATCGCACTCTATTATTATTGCTGCTAAAGCCCACACATCCCACTAAAAGTCTCCATCTCACCAGTCTTCTCTTTTGGATAGTACCCTTGCGTTCCCATTACAGTTCCAAGCCTTGATACTTCCACTCTTTAGGCTCTGTTGAAATCGATTATTGCTACACTTACTGGAGAAAAGTTTATCATAATATTTTTATGTTGCTTAAAAACTCTGTGAACAAACCCTAACTTATGAAGCTCTTTAATACCTTATACGGTCTGAGTTGCTATTTATCCAAGTTACTTATGATTCCTTTGATCTGTTATGAAATCTCTTAGAGTCATTTCATAGAGTAGAAGTCTGAAAGCAACATGATCCTTGGCAAAAAGAACAGCATCTAGAATGATTAGTAACTACACTCTTTAAACTTTGCTTGAGTGAGTACTTGATACTCATTTGTAAACTCCATCTAATATTTATCATCACTTAAGAGATAGTTGAAGGGATACACCTCGTATGCGTATTGATGATCACTGATAACTTTCTTATCAAAAGAGTCCTCTAGAATAAGATAACTTTAAAGAGAAGTATATAAATCTATCTACGCAAGAACTGGTATTTTCTTGTATTGAATTTTGATCATGATTTTTGTGATTTCAGAGGTTAGTTGGTTACGTGCCTTCTTTACACTCTAAATCACTAGCTTATTCAGGCACTACCGCTTTAGAATATTCCCTCGATTTTCTTTTGATCAGAAGCTTCAACTCAACTTCATGCTTTTCAATTTCTATGTCTTTTTTGTGAGCTTATAAAAAATGCTTCTTCAAGTCTCTTGTATGAGAGTACTACTTATGACACTCAAAGCAATCATACTTCCATCGATTTTGTCGTGCTTTAAGTATACAGTAGGCTTAGCTTCTCTATGCTCCTTCATATGTCTATACCAGCTTGATTTATGAGCGAAATCTCTCTCACACAGCTCACAAAAGTATACTTCTATTTCTTCAGTTTGTATAGGAATATCAATAATACCTTTCTCCTCCTCTCTGTCTCCCACACACTTATTTGCCATTTATTTTCTATTATTAATTTCTATTTTAAAAACAGAGACCTCAAGTGATAGCTCTAGTAGTTCCTTATGAGAGTTCATCTCACAGCAATCACACTTTTTATTGACGCCAAAGGTAAGTCTCATTTAGTTTGATGGAAGTGTTGTTGTTTTTCTTAAAATGTTAGCGCTCATATTTAAATTTGAATTTAAAATTATAAAACTGCCTCTATAACTGAGAGCTTATATGAGAGCTTTCCAAGCCTACAAGTTTCAAGGGAAGTTTTAAGAGTATTAAAGAAGAATATGAGTGCTAAGAGACAAACCAGCTCTAAATATAGGTGAGAAAGTAACCATTTTACTATCAATAATAAGTTGATTATAGCACGTACCAATTTAGGAGATGCTCCTAATTAAGTACAAACTGTTTTAGGAGGTATTTTGTCATTTTACGATTAAAATTAGGGTGCTCCTAATTAAGTACTAGCATTAATTAAAGCTCATAATAAAGTACTAGCATTTTAGGAGCTGCTCCTAATTAAGTACGTACCAATTTAAATTTAAAAATATGGAACTATAACAGTAGAAATTGATATCCATCTCTCAAATTTGAAACCAGTTCTCAAAACCTTCTCCATATCCTTCTTAGAGGTTGACCTCCTATAGGATGCCCATATTTATAGTAAGTTTTACAGAGGTATATAATTGAAATCAATAAACTTAAATTTGAATATCATTTCTTAGATCTGTAAACAAGATGGAGACAATGAATGATGTAATGAAAAGAGTGCAAGCACAAGAATTAATTCAGAGATTTAAAAGCAAGGAGGATTTGCACTGCTACCTGGTGCAGCAAGGTAATGAACTCATAGTAACTCATCTTGATTATGTAGTTGGTTTGTTCTTGCCAACGATGGAAGGTACCAAAATTTCATTTCTAAGGGCGATATTCTGCGAAGAGAAGAAAGCATTGAAAACTTAAGATGTAAAGTTTGCAGAGATTCCAAACTATCCAGAAATCTCAGCGACTAACTTATATGATAATGCTATGAATGACCCAGAGGTTTTCGCTGTACCTGCCTACTAAGAAGCAGTTGTCAAATAAACTGCCTGAAAGAAACTATTTCTTTGGCATACTTGCAACAATTAAAGGTGATTACTTGAAAGAAATTATTCAAGAATCTCATAAGAAAAGGTACAGTATCTCTTCAGAAGATAATGGCAAACAATGGATCAAGATAAGTGAGAGCTGGCTATCAGAGCTGCAGAAGCACCCTTATATTTCAAGTAAGATTTATAGCTTAGCTCTTTAGAAAAATCTGGTACTGGCATCTTCTTGATGAAGGAATAGAGCAAGCTTCACAGAGAGCGAAAGTCGCAGACAAAGTATGAAGTCAGCAAGAGACTTTATTCAAATATTCAGCCTCCAGAGTCAATGAACATAGATGCTGGTGTGGGCAGCAAGAGAAGAAACTTAGGAGGAGGGAAGCAATAAATAGAAGAAAAGAAAGAGAAACCAGCTCCCTCTAAAGAATTCGAAATGTGACTTATATATTCATTAACTTAACTACAAAACTTATTTATATACATTCACTCTCCCTTCTTTAGCACACTTTTAAGCCAATAAATTATCTACTCTCTTCGCTGAGCTCTTAATAAAGTCTACTGTATCGATAGGTAGGTCATGCATCAAGTGGTATAGCAGCAGTTTCTTGTAATGACCTTTTAATATTCCCAGTAGAACTCAATTCCATTAAACTATGGACTGTAAGGTACGTTGAACACTGGCGTTATTCTAAGTTGTTCATAACTCTTCCTTGCTTCTTTAGTATTATGAACAGAAAGATTACCAACGAATAGTATAATCTCTTATTCAGGGTACTTCTCTCTCAGCTGCTCTAAGAACTTAATATACTGCTCTGTCTTAATAGAGCGAGGATGAATAACATAAGTTTCTAAACCAGCATCCTCGCTAATACCTCCAAGAATTGCCCTTGTCTATACCTTGACTTTCTAGTCATATACTTCTATGTTGCTATGCCTCTTATACCAAGATTTCTAGATGAAAGTGTTGAATGTAAAAACAGCCTCGTCAGCATGAATAAACTTAATATTATTCTATTAGGCTCTCTGCATTTAATTATAGATATAATTTAAGTTGTTGTTGTAAAATGGCAGAGTGAAATCAATTACTCTCTTGATACGATTTACACCTTTATAAAATATACCGTTTCGTTTATAAATGTTTGCAACAAACTATGCAGAGATCTTCAACTCAGGGAACTGGCGGTGAAACATAGTAGTTCGTTAATCTAGAGAGAAGTGAGCCCAATACTTCAAAGTTTTTTCATTAATAAGATAGTCAATATGCTTCTATAGAAACTTTGACTTCCTCTTAGGCTAGGAATTCAGCTATTATTGCTTTAATTACACAGCTTTCAAGCAGTGAGAGCGAATAGTTGATGGACTACGCTTTAAGAGCAGTGCAATAGACTTATAGTTCAGTACTGGTTTGACTTATTCACTATACATATCACATCCATTGTTCACCCGAGCACCAACCCCACCCTCCCACCACCAAACCGAGCCCCCCCACCTCCATATAAATATTTTTTTCAATTTAATTTTTCTTACCCTGCGGGCTGCTATTGCATATAATGATATATTTTGATTAGTTTCACTATATCCGTTAACATTTTTGGGTACATGTCCCATAGGAAAATATTAAAAAATCAAAAAAAATGTTATTTCTATATATAATATTAAATGCCTTTATATTAGAAATTTTTTCAGTTACATTCATATTATTGTACTTTTTATAAGTTTACCATGAATTTTTTACTTAAATGGAAATTCTTTTTATTTAGAATTTTATTGTTAACTTATTGAAAGTACAATAATATGAATGTTACAAAAAAAAAATTCTTATATAAAAATATTTAATATTATATATAAAAATAACATTTGTTTGGAGTTTTAAATATTTTCCTATGGGAGCATGTACACAAAAATGATGACGGATGTAGTGAATATAATAAAAATAAATCATATTATGTAATAGCTGCCCGCAGGGCAAGAAAAATTACACTGAAAAAAATTATTTATATGGAGGTGGGGGGAGAGGTGTGGGGGGGGCTCGGGGTGAACAATCCATAACGCAGTTTAAACACTAAATCTATATACTCATCATCATAACTAGACCCCAAAAGCTTGCTATTTTTGTCTCGCATTTAATCAATAACCCCAACACCTAACAAATTCCCTACAAATCAAAGCACTTATAAACCTCCATTAAGGGGTTTTGGGGTTTTGAATAGTGCAAGGATGATAAAGCAAAGTTGCATAAAAGTATTTCTTTTTATAAATAAATCATTATAAGAATCTATATCGCAAATATATCAAAGAGCACTTATGGCTTCAACTGATCCATTAGCGATGTAATCGTTTATGGCAGTACTTCTAAAACAAACTATTCTTTTTGTTGTTTAAATAAGAATTATAAAATATTAAAGAAGTACTTTATACATTTTCAATTCAAAGCGTAGATAAAGAAACTCAATTTTACCTAATATCATTAGATTATAAATTAATAAGCTTGATAGAAGATCTTGAATATACTGCTATTAAGCAAATGGAAGGGTTAGTTTTGTATATATAACATGAAGAAGTAATAAGCAACATCAAACTAATAAAGCTGGAAGAAATAATATTGGTTGAGATGACAGAGAATATTAAGTAAAAAAAGGTTTCTGAGAAATTCTTTATCAAATTTATTAGAAAGACTTTATATCATAAACTATTGCTTATCGTAAATTAAGAAATCAATAAGCTAACTTCTAGGCTACTTAAAAGAAAAATAATTATAATAAGAGTAAAGAAGCTATGTAAAGCAGGTAACCAAGCTTTCGTTAAAAATATTAAAATATAGCATATCATTAAAATTATAAAGTGTGCAAATGATATAATATCAAAACAAGATTAAGAGTCAAACAATATCACTCAATAAATGGAAACATATCTAAAATGCAGTTCACTGCGCGTCTTACTTCAAGAAAATACTTAGAAATCAATCCTCAGCAGGCAAGAGTCCTCCGGTGAGACACTTGAGTTTCCTTTAAAGGTATAAAAATCGAAATTTAGTAGTAATTAAATATGCAATTAAGTTAAAAATATATACTGGCATTGAAAATTCAAAGAAAGATAGTCATTTTTAGTTCCCCATCGAGACTACGCCATCTTTAAGGTTGTGGTTTCTTGCGAATACCTCTAATATGTATCCTCCGGGGCATAGATTCTCTGCATAGCAATAAGACTCATCAGGCTTCTGTGATTGAAATCGGATGTGCGATGCGATCACGCTAGGTGGCTTGTATCCCTCTTTTTTTATAGTGTAGTCCCCCTTGCCGCAAATCCATGCTTCCTCGAATGCATGTCTCACCACATTCCCATTGCCAGAATGCACCACATCGGCGTTTGTTGTCTTGACCCAAACAAACTTATCTAAATATCTAAAAAAAATAGTTTAAAATTAATAATTGCTTACTTATAACCATGGTGATGTATGAAATCCCATGCCTGCTGTATCTTGGAGTTGACGACCCAGAGTATCATAAATCCATCAGTTTATATCATATGTAAGGGCATGTTGAAGAGATCTGAGTCCTTGAGTAGTGGGTATGATGGCTTAAATCCATGTGTAGCGAGTTACGAGAAACTGTCCCAGGGTGGGTCCACTATGATTATGTCGAAAAGTCTGCCTGCATATCTAAGTTGGGCATGTTTGAGTTCAGCCCACACATCTGGCCTGGTCACATCAGCGATATATGGGATTGATTTGAATTATTTATTATT
>ARYC01020323.1:0-16025 GCA_000711775.1 Oxytricha trifallax
AAGTAGTGGGCTTTCAATATAAATGATATGTATCGACAAAGCAAAAGTCTATCACGACTGTAACAAACATCACCTGCTGGCAACCCCATTCTGGTGGGCGATTCCAAACTTTTGTATGGCCAATAATTGCTTGGTAGGTTTTAGGATTATAGTGCCAGTGACTAGGAAGTGATTGGCGACTCTGCTTTACCAAATTTTAGGACAACCCCTAGAAATATCTCCCCTGAGCCATCTAATCCTAAGTTGCAAAATTTTCCAATTTAAGCCTCAAAATCTCGAAAATCGCAAGTTGAAAGTGAGGCTTCAAAATCCTACAAATCTTAAGCATTTCAATATAATTCAATCAAAACTTTCATAGAAAAGCCTGGAACTTTTCAAGTCAAATTCAGAATAAGGGAGGTTAAGAATCTGAAAAATTAGAGGTCTCGATCTTGGGTAAGAGGACGCCTGCAAAATCAAAACCAGTCTTGAAATCCAGCAGCCTGGGTTATTCAAGTATTGATTCGAAGAACGTAATTTTCTTGGCTTTATATTGTTTAGAAAAATTCGAGATATTAGGTCAGGACCTCCTAATAATAAACTCCAGCTTATAAATCAAAAGCAACTCTGAAGAAAGATCTTTCCCCAATTCCTGAAGTGCCAGAGAGCCTGAACCAGTAGTTGAGCTTGACAAAATACTTTCAGAATTTCAGGATCGCAAGCTCGGTCAAGTCAGTGGTTTCGGAGGATCTGCCGGCGAAGAAATTGAGGAGTGGGTTCACTCTAGTCCTGGATCGAATTGCCAAGTTGAAGTTGTCAAGCTCGAGGAAGAAATCGGTTGACTTGGTGGGAGACAAACAAAAGGAGAATCGGTTTGGCATCACTCCTAAAAAGCTAAGGCTGTCCTAGAATGTGAGCAGCGCATCTATGACCAACTCAGCGAGAGTCAAGGTAAGATTTGCTATTGATTGAAAATGGAAATATAGGCTTCAACCTGAAGGAAGAAAGCGAAAAGTTTGAGCGTGATATACAGAGCATCCAAGACTACTTTGATGACAAACAGGAAGCCTCCAAGTTTAAAAGCATTGCAGAATACCAGAGTGAAATGAAGCAAAATCTAGGTAGCTATGGCATGAAGGTGAGGGAGCTTTCGATCTAGAAGAGCCCCAATAAGAGGCAGCAGTTCTCGATGTCATTTATAGCGGCCATATCTCAAGACCGAATCCTCTCAAGTCAAATCATAGAGGGCGCATTCGACTCCTCCCTCTTCGAGAATTTCATCTATCACACCTTGCGAAGTGTGAGAACGGACAAAGATCTCAACTCTAAGTAGGTGGTACTCTTGATGGATAACGCTGTCATTCATAAGTATTCAGAGATGCTCGAGACAGCCAGGAAGTTCAAGGTGAATGTTCTATTCAATGCCGAGTATTCGCCCTGGTTAAATCCTATAGAGTAGCTCTTCTCGTTCGTCAAGAAGCAACTCAAAGTGGACACAGTAAACTCCAAGTAAGATAATCACATCTAACATCTCTAGGCAGCAGCTCGTGAAGAGGGTCTCTGAAATCGTACAGAGCTTAAGTGCAGAAGACATTCAAGGCATGTGGGTGTTCAGTATCAAAAAGTGGCTGCACACTCTGCGCTATGGATTTGTCTGATGATGTTTGTTACAGAAGCAATTTGTGTTACTGAGCCTATTAAAGGGAATCCCCCTTTATAAAAGAGTAATTTATAATACAAGGCTATAATGATAATAATAATAATCAATCATGGCATGCTATCGCACTTTCCCACTTTGTATTTGAGGCAATCTTGACATAAGCTTATGAAAGCAAGCAACCATTCCAACTGGATTCCGATCGTGCTTCTTTAGATGGAGGTCCACTCAATGCAGGATCTCTCTAATGTATTAGCATGCCAATCACCGCCCTTCCCATTTCAGCTTCTCAAACTGCGATGGATAATGCGAATGACCTTCATACATATGCCCATTACACTTATAAAACTCCTGTCTAATTAAGCTATGCACTCTATACACTTGGTAATCATACACTGCAAAAAGAACTAATAAAGGGCAATTTATCTAATATTTATACATAATTATCAAACACACTACACTTCAAACGAAAAGGGTTTAGGGGTTTTGAATTACTCATCGAAGGGGGTTTTGGGGTTTTGAAATATGGTCCAGGGGTTTCTGGGTTATGAAAATTCGTTTTTATATAATTAAGGGGTTTTGATTAATTAGTCGAAAGGGTTTAATATTAAAAGCGTACACATATTAATTATTTATTTATTTTTATTTTCACATTTTCCCATTTCATTTATATTTTAACAATAATAGGTTTTAATGTGAAATTTATAGTAAATGTATTTTATTTATTCACTCATAATGCACTTTAGGATCATGTTGAAGAGGTCTGAAGTTTATCTTACTTAACCACAACTCTATCTGCTCTATAGATATGTCTGATCTTGAGTTTGGTTTAATTAATATTGACTCTGCCATTTGTTTCATTGATTGAGATACTCTTGTTTTGTCAATAAATTGCCTTATTCTTTGGTTAGCATCCTTCTCGCATCTTGTAGAGTAGTATTCATTGCGAGGCATATCGAACTCTATTATAATTGCTGCTAAAGCCCACACATCCCACTAAAAGTCTCCATCTCTCCAGTCTTCTCTTTCTGGATAGTACCCTTGCGTTCCCATTACAGTTCCAAGCCTTGATACTTCCACTCTTTAGGCTCTGTTGAAATCGATTATTGCTACACTTACTGGAGAAAAGTTTATCATAATATTTTTATGTTGCTTAAAAACTCTGTGAACAAACCCTAACTTATGAAGCTCTTTAATACCTTATACGGTCTGAGTTGCTATTTATCCAAGTTACTTATGATTCCTTTGATCAGTTATGAAAGCTCAAAGGGTCATTTCATAGAGTGGAAGTCTGAAAGCAACATGATCCTTCGCAAGGAGAACAGCATCTAGCTTGAATAAGTAACTACACTCCTTAAACTTTGCTTGAGTGAGTACTTGATACTCATTTGTAAACTCCATCTAATATTTATCATCACTTAAGAGATAGTTGAAGGGATAAATCTCGTATGCGTATTGATGATCACTGATAACTTTCTTATCAAAAGAGTCCTCTAGAATAAGATAACTTTAAAGAGAAGTATCTAAATCTATCTACGCAAGAACTGGTATTTTCTTGTATTGAATTTTGATCATGATTTTTGTTATTTCAGAGGTCAGTTAGTTACGTGCCTTCTTAAAGTACCCTAACTCACGAGCTTATTCAGGCACTACCGCTTTAAAATATTCCCTCGATTTTTTTTGTTCAAAAGCTTCAACTCAACTTCATGCTTTTCAATTTCTATGTCTTTTTTGTGACCTTTTAAAAGATGTTTCTTCAAGTCTCTTGTATGAGAGTACTACTTATGGCACTCAAAGCAATCATACTTCCCATCGATTTTGTCGTACTTTAAGTTACAATAGGCTTAGCTTCTCTATGCTCCTTCATATGTCTATACCAGCTTGATTTATGAGCGAAATCTCTCTCACACAGCTCACAAAGTATACTTCTATTTCTTCAGTTTGCATAGGAATATCATTAATACCTTTCTCCTCCTCTCTGTCTCCACACACTTATTTGCCATTTATTTTCTATTATTAATTTCTATTTTAATAACAGAGACCTCAAGTGATAGCTCTGGTACTCCTTATAAGAGTTCATCTCACAGCCATCACACATTTTATTAACGCCAAAGGTAAGTCTCATATAGTTTGATGGAAGTGCTGTTGTTTTTCTTAAAATGTTAGCGCTCATATTTAAATTTGAATTTAAAATTATAAACTGCCTCTATAACTGAGAGCTTATATGAGAGCTTTCCAAGCCTACAAGTTTCAAGAGAAGTTTTAAGAGTATTAGAGTAGAATCATGAGTGCTAAGAGACAAACCAGCTCTAAATATAGGTGAGAAAGTAACCATTTTAACTATCAATAATAAGTTGATTATAGCACGTACCAATTTAGGAGGTGCTCCTAATTAAGTACGTACTGTTTTAGGAGGTATTTTGTCATTTTACGATTAAAATTAGGGTGCTCCTAATTAAGTACTAGCATTAATTAAAGCTCATAATAAAGTACTAGCATTTTAGGAGCTGCTCCTAATTAAGTACGTACCAATTTAAATTTAAAAATATGGAACTATAACAGTAGAAATTGATATCAATCTCTCAAGTTTAAAACCAGTTCTCAAAACCTTCTCCATATCCTTCTAAGAGGTTGACCTCCCATAGGATGCCCATATTTAATAATAAGTTTTACAGATGTATATAATTGAAATCAATAAACTTAAATTTGAATATCATTTCTTAGATCTGTAAACAAGATGGAGTCAATGAATGATGTAATGAAAAGAGTGCAAGCACAAGAATTGATTCAGAGATTTAGAAGCAAGGAGGATTTGCGCCGCTACCTGGTGCAGCAAGGTTATGAACTCATAGTAACTCATCTTGATTATGTAGTTGGTTTGTTCTTGCCAACGATGGAAGGTACCAAAATTTCATTTCTAAGGGCGATATTCTGCGAAGAGAAGAAAGCATTGAAACTTAAGATGTAAAGTTTGCAGAGATTCCAAACTATCCAGAAATCTCAGCGACTAACTTATATGATAATGCTATGAATGACCCAGAGGTTTCGCTGTACCTGCCTACTAAGAAGCAGTTGTAAAACAAACTACCTGAAAGAAACTATTTCTTTGGCATACTTGCAACAATTAAAGGTGATTACTTGAAAGAAATTATTCAAGAATCTCATAAGAAAAGGTACAGCATCTCTTCAGAAGATAAGGACAAACAAGGGATCAAGATAAGTGAGAGCTGGCTATCAGAGCTGCAGAAGCACCCTTATATTTCAAGCAAGATTTATAGCTTAACTCTTTAGAAAAATCTGGTACTGCCAACTTCTTGATGAAGGAATAGAGCAAGCTTCACAAAGAGCGAAAGTCGCACACAAAGTATGAAGTCAGCAAGAGACTTTATTCAAATATTTAGCCTCCAGAGTCAATGAACATAGATGCTGGAGCGGGCAGCAAGAGAAGAAACTTAGGAGGAGGGAAGCAAGAAGAAGAAAAGAAAGAGAAGACAGCTCCCTCTAAAGAATTTTAAATGTGACTTATATATTCATTAACTTAACTACAAAACTTATTTATATACATTCACTCTCCCTTCTTTAGCACACTTTTAAGCTAATTAATTATCTACTCTCTTCGCTGAGCTTTTAGCTTTTAATAAAGTCTACTGTATCGATAGGTAGGTCATGCATCAAGTGGTATAGCAGCAGTTTCTTGTAATGACCTTTTAATATTCCCCAGTAGACTCAATTCCATTAAACTATGGGCTGTAAGGTACGTTGAAAACTGGCGTTATTCTAAGTTGTTCATAACTCTTCCTTGTATCTTTAGTCTTATGAACTGAAAGATTATCAACGAATAGTATAATCTCCTATTCAGGGTACTTCTCTCTCAGCTGCTCTAAGAACTTAATATACTGCTCTGTCTCAATAGAGCGAGGATGAATTACATAAGTTTTTAAACCAGCATCCTCGTTAATACCTCCAAGAATTGCCATTGTTTATACCTTGACTTTCTAGTCATATACTTCTATGTTGCTATGCCTCTTATACCAAGACTTCTAGATGAAAGTGTTGAATGTAAACACAGCCTCGTCAGTATGAATAAACTTAATATTATTCTATTAGGCTCTTCTCCATTTAATTATAAATATAATTTAAGTTGTTGTTGTAAAATGGCAGAGTGAAATCAACTACTCTCTTGATACGATTCACACCTTTGTAAGAGATACCGTTTCGTTTATAAATGTTTGCAACAGATTATGCAGAGATCTTCAACTCAGGGAACTGGCGGTGAAACATAAAAGCTCGTTAGTCGAGAGAGAAGTGAGCCCAATACTTTAAAAAGTTTTTTCATTAATAAGATAGTCAAAATGCTTCTATAAAAACTTTGACTTCCTCTTAGGCTAAGAATTCAGCTTTTATTGCTTCAATTACACAGCTTTCAAGCAGTGAGAGCGAACAGTTAATGGACTACGCTTTAAGATCAGTGCAATAGACTTATAGTTCAGTACTGGTTTGACTTATTCACTATACATATCACATCCATTGTTACCCCGAGCACCAACCCCACCCCTCCCCCACCGTCCAAAACCGAGCCCCCCCCACCTCCATATAAATAATTTTTTTCAGTGTAATTTTTCTTGCCCTGCGGGCGGCTATTACATATTATGATTTATTTTTATTAGATTCATTTCGTCCGTCATCATTTTTGTGTACATGCTCCCATAGGAAAATATTTAAAACTCCAAACAAATGTTATTTTTAGATATAATATTAAATATTTTTAGATAAGAAATTTTTTTGTAACATTCATATTATTGTACTTTTAATAAGTTAACCATAAAATTAAAAATGAATATACATTCCAGTTAAATAAGTAATTTTATGGTTAATTTATTAAAAGTACAATAATATGAATGTTACAAAAAAATTTCTTATCTACCAATATTTAATATTATATATAAAAATAACATTTGCCTGGAGTTTTAAATATTTTCCTATGGGAGCATGTACACAAAAATGATGACGGATGAAGTGAATCTTATAAAAATAAATCATAATATGTAATAGCTGCCCGCAGGGCAAGAAAAATTACACTGAAAAAAATTATTTATATGGAGGTGGGGGGAGAGGTGTGGGGGGGGCTCGGGGTGAAAATCCAAAACGCAGTTTAAACACTAAATCTATATACTCATCATCATAAATAGACCCCAAAAGCTTGCTATTTATGTCTCGCATTTAATCAATAACCCCAACACCTAACAAATTCCCTACAAATCAAAGCACATACAAACCTCATTAAGGGGTTTTGGGGTTTTGAATAGTGCAAGGATGATAAAGCAAAGTTGCATAAAAGTATTTCTTTTTATAAATAAATCATTATAAGAATCTATATCGCAAATATATCAAAGAGCACTTATGGCTTCAACTGATCCATTAGCGATGTAATCGTTTATGGCAGTACTTCTAAAACAAACTATTCTTTTTGTTGTTTAAATAAGAATTATAAAATATTAAAGAAGTACTTTATACATTTTCAATTCAAAGCGTAGATAAAGAAACTCAATTTTACCTAATATCATTAGATTATAAATTAATAAGCTTGATAGAAGATCTTGAATATACTGCTATTAAGCAAATGGAAGGGTTAGTTTTGTATATATAACATGAAGAAGTAATAAGCAACATCAAACTAATAAAGCTGGAAGAAATAATATTGGTTGAGATGACAGAGAATATTAAGTAAAAAAAGGTTTCTGAGAAATTCTTTATCAAATTTATTAGAAAGACTTTATATCATAAACTATTGCTTATCGTAAATTAAGAAATCAATAAGCTAACTTCTAGGCTACTTAAAAGAAAAATAATTATAATAAGAGTAAAGAAGCTATGTAAAGCAGGTAACCAAGCTTTCGTTAAAAATATTAAAATATAGCATATCATTAAAATTATAAAGTGTGCAAATGATATAATATCAAAACAAGATTAAGAGTCAAACAATATCACTCAATAAATGGAAACATATCTAAAATGCAGTTCACTGCGCGTCTTACTTCAAGAAAATACTTAGAAATCAATCCTCAGCAGGCAGGTCCCGTACGACTTGAAGTTTCCCTGTAAGGTATAAAAATCGAAATTTAGTAGTAATTAAATATGCAATTAAGTTAAAAATATATACTGGCATTGAAAATGCAAAGAAAGATAGTCATATTTAGTTCCCCATCGAGACTACGCCATCTTTAAGGTTGTGGTTTCTTGCGAATACCTCTAATATGTATCCTCCGGGGCTAGATTCTCTGCATAGCAATAAGACTCATCAGGCTTCTGTGATTGAAATCGGATGTGCGATGCGATCACGCTAGGTGGCTTGTATCCCTCTTTTTTTATAGTGTAGTCCCCCTTGCCGCAAATCCATGCTTCCTCGAATGCATGTCTCACCACATTCCCATTGCCAGAATGCACCACATCGGCGTTTGTTGTCTTGACCCAAACAAACTTATCTAAATATCTAAAAAAAATAGTTTAAAATTAATAATTGCTTACTTATAACCATGGTGATGTATGAAATCCCATGCCTGCTGTATCTTGGAGTTGACGACCCAGAGTATCATAAATCCATCAGTTTATATCATATGTAAGGGCATGTTGAAGAGATCTGAGTCCTTGAGTAGTGGGTATGATGGCTTAAATCCATGTGTAGCGAGTTACGAGAAACTGTCCCAGGGTGGGTCCACTATGATTATGTCGAAAAGTCTGCCTGCATATCTAAGTTGGGCATGTTTGAGTTCAGCCCACACATCTGGCCTGGTCACATCAGCGATATATGGGATTGATTTGAATTATTTATTATTTTGAATTTATTTTATCATTTCATTTTACTTTTCAGTCAGTTTAGATACAGCTTGATCCTCTTGGGGTTTATCTTGATTGTTAATGGGATTATTATTGTTTTGATTCATAAATTTGTCCATTATTGATATTTTTAAAAAGGTGATATCTGAATTCTCTAGTTTTAATTAACTAAATCTCTTGGTTATTAAGCTCACTGAGTTGAATGTTAAATGTTTTTGCATGTTTTGGTAATATTCCGGTTTTAATCTTAAAAAATTCTCTAAATATGGGTACCGGAATTATTATGAATTATTTTTTATCATGAACTTATCTTTTTTTACGCAGCTGCTAGGATCATACAACGCCTTTTGTCTTAATCTATAATTTTGCCCTTCTTATTACTTTAGTTGAATAAATTATCCCAATCTTTCATTATTATGAATTGATTCTATATAATTTTGGTATAATTGTTTTTAGATGAAGGTAGCCTCCTCTTCGCTCACATTTTATTATTAATTAAAAAGGATAACTTGATTATCTTGATTATTTTAGTCTAATATATTTTCATTGTCATTATTGTTTCCATTATCACCATCTCCATTATTTCCATCGTCATTGCTATTTCTATTATTGTCATTTTATTATTATTGCCCAACTCGACTCTGTTTTAGTTATTGAAAGATCCTGTAGACTTAGTCATCCAGTTTTAAATCAAGGTATTTTTCAATGTCATCATTGGTAATAAACCCAAAATCCTCAAATTGTTTTAGATTATTAATTAGAAGGTAACGATTAAGGCCATGTACTTCTTTAATTTGTAAAATAAGTTCCCCCTCTACATTTTGATAATGCCTTTTCTCATGCCTGTACTTATTTCTGTATTTGAGTATTGACTTTTTATAATTATTTTTGTAGTGACATACCAAGCACACTAGATATTATAATTGGAGTGCAGATTACTGCTTCTTTGTTATCTGTTATTATTGCATTATTATTTTCAATGGATTGAGTTGGAATCTCTACTAAATATGAATAATCACGCCCCATTCAATTAAATATTCAAGTCCCCGATGAGATCTCGTTTTCGCATTTCAAAATCTGTTGGGTAAATATCTACTAAATCAGCAAACTTTATTTGTTGAATTAAACTCTTCTATATATTAGAATGGTAGTATTATGATGTGAATTCGTCTGTGGCTAGGTTTGTGTTTTTTACTTTTCCTATTCTAGTTAATCTCGATTATTTGTTATTTTTAGCATCCTAATCGTTCATATTTGCATAATTTTCTTTGTTATTAAGACACTGTGGATTCGTTAATCCCAAAATTGTTAAAATCCTTTTCTATATGAGAGCTTAATCATATGTCCAGATTCTTAAATTAAAATAGCACATCCAGTATGAGATTGAGTTCAAAAGTTGTTATAAGCAAGTTTGGTTATCTGGGTATCCTTTAAAATTTAAAGCGAATAAGACCACAAAGCCCAATATAACCTTAACAAGAAAGCATTTAATTACATACAGACTGAGTTTCAGGAGCTCTCTATTAAAAATATGCATGACAGCGATGACTTGCTGAGGTCATTTGCAAAAGACTTCTTGCAGTAGCTTTGGGCGTATCTCTTAAAGTATATTAAGTAAACACCATGCCAGAAAAGCTTGAAATTCAATCATAATTAAACCAGACCTCTTTACATTTATATTTTACTAATCTGCGCTAGAAGTCCTTTAAACTATGAATTGCTAAAATATGGACTGAATTTATTTAAAGTACATAACTTAGCCTGTAGGAATCTTGACAAGAAATTACTAATCAAGCATTTTACTGTGAAATGATACTTCCATGCCATAAAACAGGTTTGGTAACTTTTAAGATTCAGCAATATAAAGTTGTCTTAGAGTTATCAGAGCGGGACAAAGTATAGATAGTAGAATACCATTGCCTTATAACTAGCCACTTCAATCTTATTCCTCCGCTTCCTCCAGTTGCTTTTATTCTGCTGATTCCACCGATTCCTCCACTTCTGCCGCTTCCTCCGTTCTGCCGCTTCCCCCGGTTCCCCCGATTCCCCCGTTTCCCCCGATTCCCCCACTTCCCCAGATTCCCCCGCTTCCTCTGCCCCATAGTTTTTTTAACAACACTCAAGTTCTTCCCACCCATATTTATGTAGAAGTTAGTTAAAAGCCGAGTTCACTTGCTAATGGAGAATTTGTTTTGAAACAGTAATCTATTTAAGCTCCTGTAATTCCTCCACTTCCGCCGCTTCCTCCGCTTCCCCCGATTCCCCCGCTTACCCCGATTCCCCCGCTTCCCCCACTCTCATCGATTCCTAGCCCATATAACATTATCAGATATCCAATTTCTATATCATCCTTTAAACAATTTACTATTGATCACGTTTGCAAGGGGCTACATTAATGTTTCACGAAAATATTAACTACTATGAAGCCATTGAGTTTTTATGAAAAATCTTTGCATAAGCTGAACTCAAATCATTATGCATTTTATATTATTAGAAGTAGTTTGATGACTTTAATAAAAAAAGACAAGGGAGAACTTCTTAATGAAATTTTTAATTAGGCAGACCATCTTTAAATTTGGTGCCATGAATAACTCTTCTACTAAGTACATTCCCACGTGCATATACCAAACCCTTTTTATTTTATCAAGTAGTTATAAATTAATGATTTTGTATTTATGAGGCTACTGTGTCTAACTTCATCGTCCCCAGTTGTTTCTACTAACAATGAGCCTTAAAATCATGCATGAAAATAAAGTCAAGAGCATAAGGAAGCCTGCTTAAAAAAGCTCTTGAAGCCCATTCAAAGTTGAGGCTTCTGATGCTGTTGGAAATTATTTTTATTAGATTCTCACTCCTTTTATTATCTCTATAACAATAAAACAAAAGCAACCTTACCTCAATAAAAAAGGACCTTAATCTTTAATTAAGTTTTACTTTTTGATGTATGCAAATACCTTTTCTATCGGTGCTAGATCAAACTAGTAAGGACCTAAAAATAATGTATGTATATCTAGTAGTTGTAACTTTTCTTTAATGTAGCTGCTTCTATGATAGGAGGCATTATCTAGCATGAACACAGATTCCTGTCTCCAATTGACATTTTCCTTATTGAGTAAATTACACAATCTTAGTATAAAAGCATAAACTGCTTTCCCGTTATTCTTCCCTTTAAATACTTAAAAGTATACTTCGCCACTACTGGATAGAGCAGCAATGATCCCAATAGATGCAATCCTCCTTGATTATGTACTAAAATGCTGCTGTCTTTTGGGGCCCCAGCAACACTTATTATTCATGCTGAACTGGATTGAGCTTTCATCTATGTTAATAATGGTCTTTCCCTCGGAGAGCATTCTAACGAACTCAATTGCTGCTATTTGCCTTTGCAGTATAGAGTCTTATGAAAGTGCTCTGGCACTAATGAAGGTCACCTTCTTATAACTTAATGATAATTCCTTTTTTAGCACCTTCCGGATTGTTTGCTGGCACACTTTCAATCCCATTTAGGTTTCCAAATAATTTTGCATATCTTTGGAAATTGCCATAAAATTGGATTTTCTCAAATAAGATTTTAAATTTGTAACATGCCTAGGCTCTAATTTTTTCCTTCTGGGTTGCTAATTGGAGTTTGTATAATTTTCCTTTTTAAAGTTAGCTTTCATAATCTTTTTGCATATATGCAAGCTTAGCTTATACGTTCTCGATGCTTACTTAATAGACATTGCTCCTTCATTAAGCAAAGATTAGATATTTTAGAGTCTCTCAAGAGATCCTATCTTCTTCAACAAATGTTTCCATGAATAACCAAACAAATTTTTAAATAATTTCTTTAACTCTAAGAGTCGTCATATTCACGACACTCCGTTGCTGCTAGTTATGATTGTAGGATTGATGGATGATGGTTGAAGGTTTGATGAGATCCTAGCTGCATTTCCAAAGACTTATGCAATCCTCAACAAATCCTCTGCTGTATTTAGCGTTTAAATTTTCCAACTGAGAAAATACCTCGTCTTTAAAGTCTGGCTAATCAATCAAATTAACTCTCTAATTTATGTCTAGGTTAGCTTGGATGAGCTTTGGATCAATTGAAATTCTTTAATGAATTGCTTAAGATTCACGAGTCAAAAATTCCTCCTCCAAATTGTTTAAAAGCTAATCGCTAAGTCTGTCAAGAGCTGACAAGTTTATCATGTCACTTCCTGCCTTGATGCACGGGCCCGTAAAATTGTCGTACTCAATCAGAAGGTCTTCGTTTTTCTAGGTGTTTTATTAAAGTATTTGAGAATTTTCGCGTTAATCATTAGTTTAGAAAAAGCCACGTATATCTGACTATCCTAAGGAATCTTAGTTACGGTTCCTCATTTTTGCTTGTAAAGTTATTTTATTTTATTATCAAAGGTATACTCTATAGAGAATCATTTTTGCTGGAAGTATAATAATTCTTGCGCTAAAATTATTATTCTATTTAATATGCCTGTCATCATTATTAATATAGTAATATAAATGTATTCAATAATTAAAACACTAAAACCTGGGACGCACTAGCACCAGATAGCAAATGAATTAACTAGTCAATGTCCACTAGCTGAGAGAGAAAGTTGGAAACAAGAAGGAACTCCACGACTTCTTATCTTAAGAGGGCAATGTCTACCTGCCAAAGCTTTAATGCACGAACGTCTATTTTCTGAGATCAATCCTAAATGGAGAGAAAGAGGTAAGCGTTTGCAAATAAAATTTGTTGTAGCATCTCAAAAGACAAGATGTGATCGTAGCTGCCGTTCTTCAGATAGAGGGACTTGCCGTGGAAGATTTCATGAATTTTGCAAAGGACAAGCCATCTTTGCTAAACTACTTCCCTGATTAGTGCGATTGGCTCCACCTCGATAAGAGGTGGATCTGCGACATGCTGATGTCTTTGGATAGAGATGGAGTTTATCAAATGATTGGACAAGCGAAAAAGCAACGAAGGGAAAGTGACAGAACCCAAAATTTGCTTGTCCCTATGAGAAATGAGTTTGCCTAGGCCTTGAACGAGTCTATCAGCTATAGCGGTAAGACTGATTACTCTTAATTATTTAAACAGTTCACAAGGGGAGATCCGCTTACTTAATGAAGCCATCTGCCAATCGTAAAAGAAAAGCCAATGAGATGGAGGAAGTAAAACAGGAAGAGATTTCGCTCAGAGAAAGTAAGCAGAAGTATCTTGAGATAAATAAACGCATTAAGAACGATTGCAGCATGATGAATCAAGAGCTGCAAGACTTATCCCAGTACAAGACCCTCGTCATGGATCTAATATCTGCTGGGTATATTGACGAGGAAGGCAACCCCAGATAACCTGACATTGCTTAGAGTTAACAGAGAATGCTGTGAGAATTCTAAGTATAGATTCTTTAACTCATGAATAGCAGAAATTAAGCTTATTATTTAGTTTTAATTTTTAAAAAAGTTTAAGTTGATTATTTCTCAAATAATCATTACTTCACTTCCAAAACTCAGCCAACCAAGTCTTTTAGAACGAGTTGAGATCCATTGTGAGAGGGTCCCTATCAATTACTCAGAGTTATTCTAACTCATGGTTCTTCATTCAAGCGAGCTCCTCAGATGCGACATCCTAAGCAGGGGATCCTTTTCTCGCATTCTCTTTTTATCCTTCAGTCTCTATTCTTGATGGATCCTTCTCAAATGACCGATTCTTTCGTTTTCCTAAGATACTTTAATTTTTAAGATTTACCACTCGTTTGGCTCTGATGTTCATAACTTTGACATGCTTCACTGAATCAGCTGCCTCATTTATAGGCGTTTGAGATTTCTTGTTTGAGTCATTAATCGCGGCTTGAATCAGGACTTTACTTTCTGAAAGCTCTAAATTTTAGGGGAGGATAACCAATTTTGCTTCTTCATAGTCAAAGTTCAGCCCTTATTCTTTTGTATGTTTTTCAATTAATGAGTTTTCTTGTAATTCTGAAAGAATTTCTTCACAATCTGATTCTTTCGCATCCTATGCTTCTTATAGATTCACCTAAGAACTTGAATTGAGATTCTGTTTATCAAAGTTGCCAGATTCCTATTACCCCTAGTTGTCTCCTGCATCATTACCTTATTTGGGCAAATCTATCATCTCATCAAACTATGTAGTCTGCCACCACTCTGAGCTTAATCGAGAAAGTTTCATATGATTCTCATTTTCCTTAGTATCTTGCTTGAGCATCACAATTTGATCAATAGTATCAGTGCACCCATGCATATAAATCATGTAGTGCCACTAGCCTTTATTTTCCAGTCTGGCCACTCTTCCCAATATTTACTCGTGAGATCGTTTGGTGAACACATCAGCCACAATAAGGTAAAGACCGCCATTTTACTCAATTTCTTGGGATGATTTTAAGTCTGTTCCTCTTCCCTGCTGCTCACTTAAAACAAAAACTCCATACCTACCGCTGGCATTTTTGAGACATAGCGTTCCCTCTAAAGATGCTTCAACCTTACCTCCTCTTAGGTTTTTCACAATCATGACTTTGAGATGACTCTGCTTTTTTAGGATGCTTTCGATGTGAGGAAAGGATTGTTGGCATACAATGACTACGGGTGTTTTTAAAGTCTAAGCCTCTAGAATGCTTATGAGCTATCTATTATACTCCTGCAATTTAGATGGTACAAGGATATCTGGGAGATGAGTTCTTCTTTGACTTGTGACCGAGGATATCGAAGGAAAGGTTACTTCTCTAACTCCAAAGATGTCGCTCAGGATCGTGGCTTCTTTTTAATTAAGCACAGATCCAGTGAAAGCTACAAGCTTATGACATGGCTGCAAAAGTTAAATCACGCTCTTCATTTAATTTATGTTGCCATCAAACATGATCCAATCATGCTCATCCATAACAACCCTACCTTTCTACCACGAATTTATAAAGTTTGAATCCTCGCTAAACTGCTCAACATCTTTCTAAGTCAAGAAGTAAATTCCCACTTTAGAGTCCCACTCGCCAAAGTTGACTCTAATTCCCATTCCAGTTATTGTTGACTAATAAGTCTTTTCATCCCGGAGGACTAAGTGATCGTTCTTACCAACGATGAAGACTGGACTTTGAGTAGATTATGCTAAATATGTGGCAATGCAAATGCATATTAGAGTCTTTCCATTCCCCATTCCTAAGTTGATAAATGCCCTTGACGACTGGCACTACATAAGATAGTTTATACAAAGGGTCTGTAGTGGAAGCAATGAAAACCCAAGATGCTCTTCTAGTTTCTTTTGAAATGATGTGGGCTTGAAGGCATCTTTCACTGGCCGCCGAAGGAACGATTCAACTTCTTTCGAGTTCTTGTTTAAGAATTGCAGCTGCTGATAAGCTGTAGACTTTACTCAGCAGTGAATTAGCTAGCATTTTTTGGAAGTTTCTTTTGGAGTTCAAGCTGTTTCATATTGCCAGCAAGGACCTCGTCTATTAGCTCTTTAAACTTAAGTTCTTTTCTCTCCAATAGCAAGGTTCCAATACATAAGCACGCCTTTTGGATTTCATCAAGCTTACTCCTCCATCTTGTGGAGCTTGAA
>ARYC01020324.1:0-10023 GCA_000711775.1 Oxytricha trifallax
ACTTAAAAGAAAAATAATTATAATAAGAGTAAAGAAGCTATGTAAAGCAGGTAACCAAGCTTTCGTTAAAAATATTAAAATATAGCATATCATTAAAATTATAAAGTGTGCAAATGATATAATATCAAAACAAGATTAAGAGTCAAACAATATCACTCAATAAATGGAAACATATCTAAAATGCAGTTCACTGCGCGTCTTACTTCAAGAAAATACTTAGAAATCACCTCAGGCAGGCAAGGTCCTCCGGTGACGACTTGACAAGTTTCCCTGTTAAGTATAAAAATCGAAATTTAGTAGTAATTAAATATGCAATTAAGTTAAAAATATATACTGGCATTGAAAATTCAAAGAAAGATAGTCATTTTTAGTTCCCCATCGAGACTACGCCATCTTTAAGGTTGTGGTTTCTTGCGAATACCTCTAATATGTATCCTCCGGGGCAAGATTCTCTGCATAGCAATAAGACTCATCAGGCTTCTGTGATTGAAATCGGATGTGCGATGCGATCACGCTAGGTGGCTTGTATCCCTCTTTTTTTATAGTGTAGTCCCCCTTGCCGCAAATCCATGCTTCCTCGAATGCATGTCTCACCACATTCCCATTGCCAGAATGCACCACATCGGCGTTTGTTGTCTTGACCCAAACAAACTTATCTAAATATCTAAAAAAAATAGTTTAAAATTAATAATTGCTTACTTATAACCATGGTGATGTATGAAATCCCATGCCTGCTGTATCTTGGAGTTGACGACCCAGAGTATCATAAATCCATCAGTTTATATCATATGTAAGGGCATGTTGAAGAGATCTGAGTCCTTGAGTAGTGGGTATGATGGCTTAAATCCATGTGTAGCGAGTTACGAGAAACTGTCCCAGGGTGGGTCCACTATGATTATGTCGAAAAGTCTGCCTGCATATCTAAGTTGGGCATGTTTGAGTTCAGCCCACACATCTGGCCTGGTCACATCAGCGATATATGGGATTGATTTGAATTATTTATTATTTTGAATTTATTTTATCATTTCATTTTACTTTTCAGTCAGTTTAGATACAGCTTGATCCTCTTGGGGTTTATCTTGATTGTTAATGGGATTATTATTGTTTTGATTCATAAATTTGTCCATTATTGATATTTTTGAAAAGGTGATATCTGAATTCTCTAGTTTTAATTAACTAAATCTCTTGGTTATTAAGCTCACTGAGTTGAATGTTAAATGTTTTTGCATGTTTTGGTAATATTCCGGTTTTAATCTTAAATCATTCTCTAAATATGGGTACCTGAATTATATGAATTATTTTTTATCATGAACTTATCTTTTTTTACGCAGCTGCTAGGATCATACAACGCCTTTTGTCTTAATCTATAATTTTGCCCTTCTTATTACTTTAGTTGAATAAATTATCCCAATCTTTCATTATTATGAATTGATTCTATATAATTTTGGTATAATTGTTTTTAGATGAAGGTAGCCTCCTCTTCGCTCACATTTTATTATTAATTAAAAAGGATAACTTGATTATCTTGATTATTTTAGTCTAATATATATTTTCATTGTCATTATTGTTTCCATTATCACCATCTCCATTATTTCCATCGTCATTGCTATTTCTATTATTGTTATTTTATTATTATTGCCCAACTCGACTCTGTTTTAGTTATTGAAAGATCCTGTAGACTTAGTCATCCAGTTTTTAATCAAGGTATTATTCAATGTCATCATTGGTAATAAACCCAAAATCCTCAAATTGTTTTAGATTATTAATTAGAAGGTAACGATTAAGGCCATGTACTTCTTTAATTTGTAAAATAAGTTCCCCCTCTACATTTTGATGATGCCTTTTCTCATGCCTGTACTTATTTCTGTATTTGAGTATTGACTTTTTATAATTATTTTTGTAGTGACATACCAAGCACACTAGATATTATAATTGGAGTGCAGATTACTGCTTCTTTGTTATCTGTTATTATTGCATTATTATTTTCAATGGATTGAGTTGGAATCTCTACTAAATATGAATAATCACGCCCCATTCAATTAAATATTCAAGTCCCCGATGAGATCTCGTTTTCGCATTTCAAAATCTGTTGGGTAAATATCTACTAAATCAGCAAACTTTATTTGTTGAATTAAACTCTTCTATATATTAGAATGGTAGTATTATGATGTGAATTCGTCTGTGGCTAGGTTTGTGTTTTTTACTTTTCCTATTCTAGTTAATCTCGATTATTTGTTATTTTTAGCATCCTAATCGTTCATATTTGCATAATTTTCTTTGTTATTAAGACACTGTGGATTCGTTGAATCCCAAAATTGTTAAAATCCTTTTCTATATGAGAGCTTAATCATATGTCCAGATTCTTAAATTAAAATAGCACATCCAGTATGAGATTTAGTTCAAAAGTTGTTATAAGCAAGTTTGGTTATCTGGGTATCCTTTAAAATTTAAAGCGACTAAGACCACAAAGCCCAATATAACCTTAACAAGAAAGCATTTGATTACATACAGACTGAGTTTCAGGAGCTCTCTATTAAAAATATGCATGACAGCGATGACTTGCTGAGGTCATTTGCAAAAGACTTCTTGCAGTAGCTTTGGGCGTATCTCTTAAAGTATATTAAGTAAACACCGTGCCAGAAAAGCTTGAAATTCAATCATAATTAAACCATACCTCTTTACATTTATATTTTACTAATCTGCGCTAGAAGTCCTTTAAACTATGAATTGCTAAAATATGGACTGAATTTATTTAAAGTACATAACTTAGCCTGTAGGAATCTTGACAAGAAATTACTAATCAAGCATTTTACTGTGAAATGATACTTCCATGCCATAAAACAGGTTTGGTAACTTTTAAGATTCAGCAATATAAAGTTGTCTTAGAGTTATCAGAGCGGGACAAAGTATAGATAGTAGAATACCATTGCCTTATAACTAGCCACTTCAATCTTATTCCTCCGCTTCCTCCAGTTGCTTTTATTCTGCTGATTCCACCGATTCCTCCACTTCTGCCGCTTCCTCCGCTTCTGCCGCTTCCCCCGGTTCCCCCGATTCCCCCGTTTCCCCCGATTCCCCCACTTCCCCAGATTCCCCCGCTTCCTCTGCCCCATAGTTTTTTTAACAACACTCAAGTTCTTCCCACCCATATTTATGTAGAAGTTAGTTAAAAGCCGAGTTCACTTGCTAATGGAGAATTTGTTTTGAAACAGTAATCTATTTAAGCTCCTGTAATTCCTCCACTTCCGCCGCTTCCTCCGCTTCCCCCGATTCCCCCGCTTACCCCGATTCCCCCGCTTCCCCCACTCTCATCGATTCCTAGCCCATATAACATTATCAGATATCCAATTTCTATATCATCCTTTAAACAATTTACTATTGATCACGTTTGCAAGGGGCTACATTAATGTTTCACGAAAATATTAACTACTATGAAGCCATTGAGTTTTTATGAAAAATCTTTGCATAAGCTGAACTCAAATCATTATGCATTTTATATTATTAGAAGTAGTTTGATGACTTTAATAAAAAAAGACAAGGGAGAACTTCTTAATGAAATTTTTAATTAGGCAGACCATCTTTAAATTTGGTGCCATGAATAACTCTTCTACTAAGTACATTCCCACGTGCATATACCAACCCTTTTTATTTTATCAAGTAGTTATAAATTAATGATTTTGTATTTATGAGGCTACTGTGTCTAACTTCATCGTCCCCAGTTGTTTCTACTAATAATGAGCCTTAAAATCATGCATGAAAATAAAGTCAAGAGCATAAGGAAGCCTGCTTAAAAAAGCTCTTGAAGCCCATTCAAAGTTGAGGGTTCTGATGCTGTTGGAAATTATTTTTATTAGATTCTCACTCCTTTTATTATCTCTATAACAATAAAACAAAAGCAACCTTACCTCAATAAAAAAGGACCTTAATCTTTAATTAAGTTTTTCTTTTTGATGTATGCAAATACCTTTTCTATTGGTGCTAGATCAAACTAGTAAGGACCTAAAAATAGTGTATGTATATCTAGTAGTTGTAACTTTTCTTTAATGTAGCTGCTTCTATGATAGGAGGCATTATCTAGCATGAACACAGATTCCTGTCTCCAATTGACATTTTCCTTATTGAGTAAATTACACAATCTTAGTATAAAAGCATAAACTGCTTTCCCGTTATTCTTCCCTTTAAATACTTAAAAGTATACTTCGCCACTACTGGATAGAGCAGCAATGATCCCAATAGATGCAATCCTCCTTGATTATGTACTAAAATGCTGCTGTCTTTTGGGGCCCCAGCAACACTTATTATTCATGCTGAACTGGATTGAGCTTTCATCTATGTTAATAATGGTCTTTCCCTCGGAGAGCATTCTAACGAACTCAATTGCTGCTATTTGCCTTTGCAGTATAGAGTCTTATGAAAGTGCTTTGGCACTAATGAAGGTCACCTTCTTATAACTTAATGATAATTCCTTTTTTAGTACCTTCCGGATTGTTTGCTGGCACACTTTCAATCCCATTTAGGTTTCCAAATAATTTTGCATATCTTTGGAAGTTGCCATAAAATTGGATTTTCTCAAATAAGATTTCAATTTTGTAACATGCCTAGGCTCTAATTTTTTCCTTCTGGGTTGCTAATTGGAGTTTGTATAATTTTCCTTTTTAAAGTTAGCCTTCATAATCTTTTTGCATATATGCAAGCTTAGCTTATACGTTCTCGATGCTTACTTAATAGACATTGCTCCTTCATTAAGCAAAGATGAGATATTTTAGAGTCTCTCAAGAGATCCTATCTTCTTCAACAAATGTTTCCATGAATAACCAAACAAATTTTTAAATATTTCTTTAACTCTAAGAGTCGTCATATTCACGACACTCCGTTGCTGCTAGTTATGATTGTAGGATTGATGGATGATGGTTGAAGGTTTGATGAGATCCTAGCTGCATTTCCAAAGACTTATGCAATCCTCAACAAATCCTCTGCTGTATTTAGCGTTTAAATTTTCCAACTGAGAAAATAACTCATCTTTAAAGTCTGGCTAATCAATCAAATTAACTCTCTAATTTATGTCTAGGTTAGCTTGGATGAGCTTTGGATCAATTGAAATTCTTTAATGAATTGCTTAAGATTCACGAGTCAAAAATTCCTCCTCCAAATTGTTTAAAAGCTAATCGCTAAGTCTGTCAAGAGCTGACAAGTTTATCATGTCACTTCCTGCCTTGATGCACGGGCCCGTAAAATTGTCGTACTCAATCAGAAGGTCTTCGTTTTTCTAGGTGTTTTATTAAAGTATTTGAGAATTTTCGCGTTAATCATTAGTTTAGAAAAAGCCACGTATATCTGACTATCCTAAGGAATCTTAGTTACGGTTCCTCATTTTTGCTTGTAAAGTTATTTTATTTTATTATCAAAGGTATACTCTATAGAGATTATTCATTTTTGCTGGAAGTATAATAATTCTTGCGCTAAAATTATTATTCTATTTAATATGCCTGTCATCATTATTAATATAGTAATATAAATGTATTCAATAATTTAAAAACACTAAAACCTGGGACGCACTAGCACCAGATAGCAAATGAATTAACTTGTCAATGTCCACTAGCTGAGAGAGAAAGTTGGAAACAAGAAGGAACTCCACGACTTATTATCTTTTAAGAGGGCAATGTCTACCTGCCAAAGCTTTAATGCACGAACGTCTATTTTCTGAGATCAATCCTAAATGGAGAGAAAGAGGTAAGCGTTTGCAAATAAAATTTGTTGTAGCATCTCAAAAGACAAGATGTGATCGTAGCTGCCGTTCCTCAGATAGAGGGACTTGCCGTGGAAGATTTCATGAATTTTGCAAAGGACAAGCCATCTCTGCTAAACTACTTCCCTGATTAGTGCGATTGGCTCCACCTCGATAAGAGGTGGATCTGCGACATGCTGATGTCTTTGGATAGAGATGGAGTTTATCAAATGATTGGACAAGCGAAAAAGCAACGAAGGGAAAAGCTTGACAGAACCCAAAATTTGCTTGTCCCTATGAGAAATGAGTTTGCCTAGGCCTTGAACGAGTCTATTAGCTATAGCGGTAAGACTGATTGATCTTAATTATTTAAACAGTTCACAAGGGGAGATCCGCTTACTTAATGAAGCCATCTGCCAATCGTAAAAGAAAAGCCAATGAGATGGAGGAAGTAAAACAGGAAGAGATTTCGCTCAGAGAAAGTAAGCAGAAGTATCTTGAGATAAATAAACGCATTAAGAACGATTGCAGCATGATGAATCAAGAGCTGCAAGACTTATCCCAGTACAAGACCCTCGTCATGGATCTAATATCTGCTGGGTATATTGACGAGGAAGGCAACCCCAGATAACCTGACATTGCTTAGAGTTAACAGAGAATGCTGTGAGAATTCTAAGTATAGATTCTTTAACTCATGAATAGCAGAAATTAAGCTTATTATTTAGTTTTAATTTTTAAAAAAAGTTTAAGTTGATTATTTCTCAAATAATCATTACTTCACTTCCAAAACTCAGCCAACCAAGTCTTTTAGAACGAGTTGAGATCTATTGTGAGAGGGTCCCTATCAATTACTCAGAGTTATTCTAACTCATGGTTCTTCATTCAAGCGAGCTCCTCAGATGCGACATCCTAAGCAGGGGATCCTTTTCTCGCATTCTTTTTTTATCCTTCAGTCTCTATTCTTGATGGATCCTTCTCAAATGACCGATTCTTTCGTTTTCCTAAGATACTTTAATTTTTAAGATTTACCACTCGTTTGGCTCTGATGCTTCATAACTTTGACATGCTTCACTGAATCAGCTGCCTCATTTATAGGCGTTTGAGATTTCTTGTTTGAGTCATTAATCGCGGCTTGAATCAGGACTTTACTTTCTGAAAGCTCTAAATTTTAGGGGAGGATAACCAATTTTGCTTCTTCATAGTCAAAGTTCAGCCCTTATTCTTTTGTATGTTTTTCAATTAATGAGTTTTCTTGTAATTCTGAAAGAATTTCTTCACAATCTGATTCTTTCGCATCCTATGCTTCTTATAGATTCACTTAAGAACTTGAATTGAGATTCTGTTTATCAAAGTTGCCAGAATCCTATTACCCCTAGTTGTCTCCTGCATCATTAACTTATTTGGGCAAATCTATCATCTCATCAAACTATGTAGTCTGCCACAACTCTGAGCTTAATCGAGAAAGTTTCATATGATTCTCATTTTCCTTAGTATCTTGCTTGAGCATCACAATTTGATCAATAGTATCGGTGCACCCATGCATATAAATCATGTAGTGCCACTAGCCTTTATTTTCCAGTCTGGCCACTCTTCCCAATATTTACTCGTGAGATCGTTTGGTGAACACATCAGCCACAATAAGGTAAAGACCGCCATTTTACTCAATTTCTTGGGATGATTTTAAGTCTGTTCCTCTTCCCTGCTGCTCACTTAAAACAAAAACTCCATACCTACCGCTGGCATTTTTGAGACATAGCGTTCCCTCTAAAGATGCTTCAACCTTACCTCCTCTTAGGTTTTTCACAATCATGACTTTGAGATGACTCTGCTTTTTTAGGATGCTTTCGATGTGAGGAAAGGATTGTTGGCATACAATGACTACGGGTGTTTTTAAAGTCTAAGCCTCTAGAATGCTTATGAGCTATCTATTATACTCCTGCAATTTAGATGGTACAAGGATATCTGGGAGATGAGTTCTTCTTTGACTTGTGACCGAGGATATCGAAGGAAAGGTTACTTCTCTAACTCCAAAGATGTCGCTCAGGATCGTGGCTTCTTTTTAATTAAGCACAGATCCAGTGAAGGCTACAAGCTTATGACATGGCTGCAAAAGTTAAATCACGCTCTTCATTTAATTTATGTTGCCATCAAACATGATCCAATCATGCTCATCCATAACAACGCTACCTTTCTACCACGAATTTATAAAGTTTGAATCCTTGCTAAACTGCTCAACATCTTTCTAAGTCAAGAAGTAAATTCCCACTTTAGAGTCCCACTCGCCAAAGTTGACTCTAATTCCCATTCCAGTTATTGTTGACTAATAAGTCTTTTCATCCCGGAGGACTAAGTGATCGTTCTTACCAACGATGAAGACTGGACTTTGAGTAGATTATGCTAAATATGTGGCAATGCAAATGCATATTAGAGTCTTTCCATTCCCCATTCCTAAGTTGATAAATGCCCTTGACGACTGGCACTACATAAGATAGTTTATACAAAGGGTCTGTAGTGGAAGCAATGAAAACCCAAGATGCTCTTCTAGTTTCTTTTGAAATGATGTGGGCTTGAAGGCATCTTTCACTGGCCGCCGAAGGAACGATTCAACTTCTTTCGAGTTCTTGTTTAAGAATTGCAGCTGCTGATAAGCTGTAGACTTTTAGTCAGCAGTGAATTAGCTAGCATTTTTTGGAAGTTTCTTTTGGAGTTCAAGCTGTTTCATATTGCCAGCAAGGACCTCGTCTATTAGCTCTTTAAACTTAAGTTCTTTTCTCTCCAATAGCAAGGTCCCAATACATAAGCACACCTTTTGGATTTCATCAAGCTTACTCCTCCATCTTGTGGAGCTTGAAACCAGAGTCCGTGATATCTCTCGCATCAAGTACATGAAGAAAATCTAGTCAAAATAGTCCCACTAATTTATGTAAATTTCCCTCATGGTGTTTAAGAACTTTTCCAACTAAGCATCTGATTTGGCTTAAACAAGGGAACATATTTACACATGATATTAAAAAACAACCTCAATGGGGACATCTCTAATGATACCTAGTCCAGAATCGCGCTTCAGTTACTATATGAAAGGTCTGCTGAGTATTCTTAGGCTGTTAGGTAAGAGATGGACCACCTGACTGTCTACGTTTAACATTGAGAGCAGAGACTGCATGAGTGGAATAATGTCAGAATTAATAGTATCGAGGAGTGTCAAGTCGTCTGTTAACTATGAGATCTCTGAGACATCATTAATAAAGATAAAAGAAGCAAGGCCTAGACACAATTCGGGATCTGGCTTGCTAGTTAAAAGTTGCATAGCTGATCTTAATAGCTCAATGTCAAAGTCAATAGTCTCATACCCATAAAACAGCAAAGAATTTAGGAAAATCCTTGTCCTAATCTGCATTGGGGGTTTAAGGTTGATGAGAAGTTCTTGTATTATCCTGAATAGCCCTTTAGTGGAGGACAGAGTACTTGTGTGTTTGAGCTTTTAAAGAAAGTCAATTAAACTTGCACTGTTCCTTGAGTGAATTTGCTCCAAGAAGCTGTACCTGTCCTCTGCCTTTAACATTATGAACTCTCGGAGATAAGCCTGAGTTATTTGATTCTGGAGCTATTGACCCAGGTTTGTCTTCCTTTCCTCTTAGACTTAGAGTTAGCTTTAAGATTTGCATGGTATGTCTTGTTGATCAAACTCGATCCGAGATGTGTCATTAAATTGAAGTAGGTAATCATCCTTATGAGCGTCAACAACACTCTTAGCTTTCTCTTTTTTTGAAGTCCGTGAAATTTTTTTATTCAAGATGAACTTGTTTATGAATCGAGGTAAGTCTGTGGATCCTTTTAAGGGTTGGAATACTTCCATTTCAAGAATTTTTTTGATGTCATAATTATGCTGGGGGAGGACTAGTTTAGCTTGATCAATCAGATGGGGATATTAGGCGCCATGGTATTTTGACCTTCGACCCTTGTTGTTGGTCATGTTGCCTTACGCTGATTCATTCACATCCAAATCGTGCTCCGATTTAGATCCTACGTTAACATCCAACTTCAAGGTCTATGGCGCCTGAAACTTAGAGTCTTGAGAGGCATAATAGCTAGGCTAATACCCTCCTCTTATAATATCATTTAAGATTCCTTCTCGAAAATTTAAATTTTGCCGCTCTTTGTTAGCATTTTTAATTAATTTTATTAAGACTTTGGAGTCGTTCTTAATTAAACTTAATGCATTCTTAATTAAAATCGCCAGTCTTAAATGATTCTTAATAACCAAAAACCCCTACTTTTTGTCTCTTTTGGCTTGTATG
>ARYC01020325.1:0-19284 GCA_000711775.1 Oxytricha trifallax
ATCGGATGTGCGATGCGATCACGCTAGGTGGCTTGTATCCCTCTTTTTTTATAGTGTAGTCCCCCTTGCCGCAAATCCATGCTTCCTCGAATGCATGTCTCACCACATTCCCATTGCCAGAATGCACCACATCGGCGTTTGTTGTCTTGACCCAAACAAACTTATCTAAATATCTAAAAAAAATAGTTTAAAATTAATAATTGCTTACTTATAACCATGGTGATGTATGAAATCCCATGCCTGCTGTATCTTGGAGTTGACGACCCAGAGTATCATAAATCCATCAGTTTATATCATATGTAAGGGCATGTTGAAGAGATCTGAGTCCTTGAGTAGTGGGTATGATGGCTTAAATCCATGTGTAGCGAGTTACGAGAAACTGTCCCAGGGTGGGTCCACTATGATTATGTCGAAAAGTCTGCCTGCATATCTAAGTTGGGCATGTTTGAGTTCAGCCCACACATCTGGCCTGGTCACATCAGCGATATATGGGATTGATTTGAATTATTTATTATTTTGAATTTATTTTATCATTTCATTTTACTTTTCAGTCAGTTTAGATACAGCTTGATCCTCTTGGGGTTTATCTTGATTGTTAATGGGATTATTATTGTTTTGATTCATAAATTTGTCCATTATTGATATTTTTGAAAAGGTGATATCTGAATTCTCTAGTTTTAATTAACTAAATCTCTTGGTTATTAAGCTCACTGAGTTGAATGTTAAATGTTTTTGCATGTTTTGGTAATATTCCGGTTTTAATCTTAAAACATTCTCTAAATATGGGTACCGGAATTATTATGAATTATTTTTTATCATGAACTTATCTTTTTTTACGCAGCTGCTAGGATCATACAACGCCTTTTGTCTTAATCTATAATTTTGCCCTTCTTATTACTTTGTTGAATAAATTATCCCAATCTTTCATTATTATGAATTGATTCTATATAATTTTGGTATAATTGTTTTTAGATGAAGGTAGCCTCCTCTTCGCTCACATTTTATTATTAATTAAAAAGGATAACTTGATTATCTTGATTATTTTAGTCTAATATATTTTCATTGTCATTATTGTTTCCATTATCACCATCTCCCTTATTTCCATCGTCATTGCTATTTCTATTATTGTTATTTTATTATTATTGCCCAACTCGACTCTGTTTTAGTTATTGAAAGATCCTGTAGACTTAGTCATCCAGTTTTAAATCAAGGTATTTTTCAATGTCATCATTGGTAATAAACCCAAAATCCTCAAATTGTTTTAGATTATTAATTAGAAGGTAACGATTAAGGCCATGTACTTCTTTAATTTGTAAAATAAGTTCCCCTCTACATTTTGATAATGCCTTTTCTCATGCCTGTACTTATTTCTGTATTTGAGTATTGACTTTTTATAATTATTTTTGTAGTGACATACCAATCACACTAGATATTATAATTGGAGTGCAGATTACTGCTTCTTTGTTATCTGTTATTATTGCATTATTATTTTCAATGGATTGAGTTGGAATCTCTACTAAATATGAATAATCACGCCCCATTCAATTAAATATTCAAGTCCCCGATGAGATCTCGTTTTCGCATTTCAAAATCTGTTGGGTAAATATCTACTAAATCAGCAAACTTTATTTGTTGAATTAAACTCTTCTATATATTAGAATGGTAGTATTATGATGTGAATTCGCCTGTGGCTAGGTTTGTGTTTTTTACTTTTCCTATTCTAGTTAATCTCGATTATTTGTTATTTTTAGCATCATTATCGTTCATATTTGCATAATTTTCCTTGTTATTAAGACACTGTGGATTCGTTGAATCCCAAAATTGTTAAAATCCTTTTCTTAATGAGAGCTTAATCATATGTCCAGATTCTTAAATTAAAATAGCACATCCAGTATGAGATTGAGTTCAAAAGTTGTTATAAGTAAGTTTAGTTATCTGGGTATCCTTTAAAATTTAAAGCGACTAAGACCACAAAGCCCAATATAACCTTAACAAGAAAGCATTTAATTACATACAGACTGAGTTTCAGGAGCTCTCTATTAAAAATATGCATGACAGCGATGACTTGCTGAGGTCATTTGCAAAAGACTTCTTGCAGTAGCTTTGGGCGTATCTCTTAAAGTATATTAAGTAAACACCGTGCCAGAAAAGCTTGAAATTCAATCATAATTAAACCAGACCTCTTTACATTTATATTTTACTAATCAGCGCTAGAAGTCCTTAAAACTATGAATTGCTAAAATATGGACTGAATTTATTTAAAGTACATAACTTAGCCTGTAGGAATCTTGACAAGAAATTACTAATCAAGCATTCTACTGTGAAATGATACTTCCATGCCATAAAACAGGTTTGGTAACTTTTAAGATTCAGCAATATAAAGTTGCCTTAGAGTTATCAGAGCGAGACAAAGTATAGATAGTAGAATACCATTGCCTTATAACTAGCCACTTCAATCTTATTCCTCCGCTTCCTCCAGTTGCTTTTATTCTGCTGATTCCACCGATTCCTCCACTTCTGCCGCTTCCTCCGTTCTGCCGCTTCCCCCGGTTCCCGATTCCCCCGTTTCCCCCGATTCCCCCACTTCCCCAGATTCCCCCGCTTCCTCTGCCCCATAGTTTTTTTAACAACACTCAAGTTCTTCCCACCCATATTTATGTAGAAGTTAGTTAAAAGCCGAGTTCACTTGCTAATGGAGAATTTGTTTTGAAACAGTAATCTATTTAAGCTCCTGTAATTCCTCCACTTCCGCCGCTTCCTCCGCTTCCCCCGATTCCCCCGCTTACCCCGATTCCCCCGCTTCCCCCACTCTCATCGATTCCTAGCCCATATAACATTATCAGATATCCAATTTCTATATCATCCTTTAAACAATTTACTATTGATCACGTTTGCAAGGGGCTACATTAATGTTTCACGAAAATATTAACTACTATGAAGCCATTGAGTTTTTATGAAAAATCTTTGCATAAGCTGAACTCAAATCATTATGCATTTTATATTATTAGAAGTAGTTTGATGACTTTAATAAAAAAAGACAAGGGAGAACTTCTTAATGAAATTTTTAATTAGGCAGACCATCTTTAAATTTGGTGCCATGAATAACTCTTCTACTAAGTACATTCCCACGTGCATATACCACAACCCTTTTTATTTTATCAAGCAGTTATAAATTAATGATTTTGTATTTATGAGGCTACTGTGTCTAACTTCATCGTCCCCAGTTGTTTCTACTAATAATGAGCCTTAAAATCATGCATGAAAATAAAGTCAAGAGCATAAGGAAGCCTGCTTAAAAAAGCTCTTGAAGCCCATTCAAAGTTGAGGGTTCTGATGCTGTTGGAAATTATTTTTATTAGATTCTCACTCCTTTTATTATCTCTATAACAATAAAACAAAAGCAACCTTACCTCAATAAAAAAGGACCTTAATCTTTAATTAAGTTTTACTTTTTGATGTATGCAAATACCTTTTCTATCGGTGCTAGATCAAACTATAAGGACCTAAAAATAGTGTATGTATATCTAGTAGTTGTAACTTTTCTTTAATGTAGCTGCTTCTATGATAGGAGGCATTATCTAGCATGAACACAGATTCCTGTCTCCAATTGACATTTTCCTTATTGAGTAAATTACACAATCTTAGTATAAAAGCATAAACTGCTTTCCCGTTATTCTTCCCTTTAAATACTTAAAAGTATACTTCGCCACTACTGGATAGAGCAGCAATGATCCCAATAGATGCAATCCTCCTTGATTATGTACTAAAATGCTGCTGTCTTTTGGGGCCCCAGCAACACTTATTATTCATGCTGAACTGGATTGAGCTTTCATCTATGTTAATAATGGTCTTTCCCTCGGAGAGCATTCTAACGAACTCAATTGCTGCTATTTGCCTTTGCAGTATAGAGTCTTATGAAAGTGCTCTGGCACTAATGAAGGTCACCTTCTTATAACTTAATGATAATTCCTTTTTTAGTACCTTCCGGATTGTTTGCTGGCACACTTTCAATCCCATTTAGGTTTCCAAATAATTTTGCATATCTTTGGAAGTTGCCATAAAATTGGATTTTCTCAAATAAGATTTCAAATTTGTAACATGCCTAGGCTCTAATTTTTTCCTTCTGGGTTGCTAATTGGAGTTTGTATAATTTTCCTTTTTAAAGTTAGCTTTCATAATCTTTTTGCATATATGCAAGCTTAGCTTATACGTTTTCGATGCTTACTTAATAGACATTGCTCCTTCATTAAGCAAAGATGAGATATTTTAGAGTCTCTCAAGAGATCCTATCTTCTTCAACAAATGTTTCCATGAATAACCAAACAAATTTTTAAATATTTCTTTAACTCTAAGAGTCGTCATATTCACGACACTCCATTGCTGCTAGTTATGATTGTAGGATTGATGGATGATGGTTGAAGGTTTGATGAGATCCTAGCTGCATTTCCAAAGACTTATGCAATCCTCAACAAATCCTCTGCTGTATTTAGCGTTTAAATTTTCCAACTGAGAAAATACCTCATCTTTAAAGTCTGGCTAATCAATCAAATTAACTCTCTAATTTATGTCTAGGTTAGCTTGGATGAGCTTTGGATCAATTGAAATTCTTTAATGAATTGCTTAAGATTCACGAGTCAAAAATTCCTCCTCCAAATTGTTTAAAAGCTAATCGCTAAGTCTGTCAAGAGCTGACAAGTTTATCATGTCACTTCCTGCCTTGATGCACGGGCCCGTAAAATTGTCGTACTCATCAGAAGGTCTTCGTTTTTCTAGTGCTTTATTAAAGTATTTGAGAATTTTCGCGTTAATCATTAGTTTAGAAAAAGCCACGTATATCTGACTATCCTAAGGAATCTTAGTTACGGTTCCTCATTTTTGCTTGTAAAGTTATTTTATTTTATTATCAAAGGTATACTCTATAGAGAATCATTTTTGCTGGAAGTATAATAATTCTTGCGCTAAAATTATTATTCTATTTAATATGCCTGTCATCATTATTAATATAGTAATATAAATGTATTCAATAATTAAAACACTAAAACCTGGGAAGCACCAGATAGAAAATGAACTAACTAGTCAATGTCCACTAGCTGAGAGAGAAAGTGGGGAACTCCACGACTTCTTATCTTAAGAGGGCAAAATCTACCTGCCAAAACTTCAATGCACGAACGTCTATTTTTGAGATCAATCCTAAATGGAGAGAAAGAGGTAAGCATTTGCAAAAAAAATTTGTTGTAGCATCTCAAAAGACAAGATGTGATCGTAGCAGCCGTTCCTCAAATAAAGGGACTTGCCGTGGAAGATTTCATGAATTTTGCAAAGGACAAGCCATCTCTCCTAAACTACTTCCCTCATTAATGCGATTGGCTCCACCTCGATAAGAAGTGGATCTGCGACATGCTGATATCTTTGGATAGAAATGGAAGTTATCAAATGATTGACAAGCGAAAAAGCAACGAAGGGAAAAGCTTGACAGAACCCAAAATTTGCTTGTCCCTATGAGAAATGAGTTTGCCTAGGCCTTGAACGAGTCTATCAGCTATAGCGGTAAGACTGATTAATCTTAATTATTTAAACAGTTCACAAGGGGAGATCCGCTTACTTAATGAAGCCATCTGCCAATCGTAAAAGAAAAGCCAATGAGATGGAGGAAGTAAAACAGGAAGAGATTTCGCTCAGAGAAAGTAAGCAGAAGTATCTTGAGATAAATAAACGCATTAAGAACGATTGCAGCATGATGAATCAAGAGCTGCAAGACTTATCCCAGTACAAGACCCTCGTCATGGATCTAATATCTGCTGGGTATATTGACGAGGAAGGCAACCCCAGATAACCTGACATTGCTTAGAGTTAACAGAGAATGCTGTGAGGATTCTAAGTATAGATTCTTTAACTCATGAATAGCAGAAATTAAGCTTATTATTTAGTTTTAATTATTAAAAAAAAGTTTAAGTTGATTATTTCTCAAATAATCATTACTTCACTTCCAAAACTCAGCCAACCAAGTCTTTTAGAACGAGTTGAGATCCATTGTGAGAGGGTCCCTATCAATTACTCAGAGTTATTCTAACTCATGGTTCTTCATTCAAGCGAGCTCCTCAGATGCGACATCCTAAGCAGGGGATCCTTTTCTCGCATTCTTTTTTTATCCTTCAGTCTCTATTCTTGATGGATCCTTCTCAAATGACTGATTCTTTCGTTTTCCTAAGATACTTTAATTTTTAAGATTTACCACTCGTTTGGCTCTGATGTTCATAACTTTGACATGCTTCACTGAATCAGCTGCCTCATTTATAGGCGTTTGAGATTTCTTGTTTGAGTCATTAATCGCGGCTTGAATCAGGACTTTACTTTCTGAAAGCTCTAAATTTTAGGGGAGGATAACCAATTTTGCTTCTTCATAGTCAAAGTTCAGCCCTTATTCTTTTGTATGTTTTTCAATTAATGAGTTTTCTTGTAATTCTGGAAGAATTTCTTCACAATCTGATTCTTTCGCATCCTATGCTTCTTATAGATTCACCTAAGAACTTGAATTGAGATTCTGTTTATCAAAGTTGCCAGATTCCTATTACCCCTAGTTGTCTCCTGCATCATTACCTTATTTGGGCAAATCTATCATCTCATCAAACTATGTAGTCTGCCACAACTCTGAGCTTAATCGAGAAAGTTTCATATGATTCTCATTTTCCTTAGTATCTTGCTTGAGCATCACAATTTGATCAATAGTATCGCTGCACCCATGCATATAAATCATGTAGTGCCACTAGCCTTTATTTTCCAGTCTGGCCACTCTTCCCAATATTTACTCGTGAGATCGTTTGGTGAACACATCAGCCACAATAAGGTAAAGACCGCCATTTTACTCAATTTCTTGGGATGATTTTAAGTCTGTTCCTCTTCCCTGCTGCTCACTTAAAACAAAAACTCCATACCTACCGCTGGCATTTTTGAGACATAGCGTTCCCTCTAAAGATGCTTCAACCTTACCTCCTCTTAGGTTTTTCACAATCATGACTTTGAGATGACTCTGCTTTTTTAGGATGCTTTCGATGTGAGGAAAGGATTGTTGGCATACAATGACTACGGGTGTTTTTAAAGTCTAAGCCTCTAGAATGCTTATGAGCTATCTATTATACTCCTGCAATGTAGATGGTACAAGGATATCTGGGAGATGAGTTCTTCTTTGACTTGTGACCGAGGATATCGAAGGAAAGGTTACTTCTCTAACTCCAAAGATGTCGCTCAGGATCGTGGCTTCTTTTTAATTAAGCACAGATCCAGTGAAAGCTACAAGCTTATGACATGGCTGCAAAAGTTAAATCACGCTCTTCATTCAATTTATGTTGCCATCAAACATGATCCAATCATGCTCATCCATAACAACCCTACCTTTCTACCACGAATTTATAAAGTTTGAATCCTCGCTAAACTGCTCAACATCTTTCTAAGTCAAGAAGTAAATTCCCACTTTAGAGTCCCACTCGCCAAAGTTGACTCTAATTCCCATTCCAGTTATTGTTGACTAATAAGTCTTTTCATCCCGGAGGACTAAGTGATCGTTCTTACCAACGATGAAGACTGGACTTTGAGTAGATTATGCTAAATATGTGGCAATGCAAATGCATATTAGAGTCTTTCCATTCCCCATTCCTAAGTTGATAAATGCCCTTGACGACTGGCACTACATAAGATAGTTTATACAAAGGGTCTGTAGTGGAAGCAATGAAAACCCAAGATGCTCTTCTAGTTTCTTTTGAAATGATGTGGGCTTGAAGGCATCTTTCACTGGCCGCCGAAGGAACGATTCAACTTCTTTCGAGTTCTTGTTTAAGAATTGCAGCTGCTGATAAGCTGTAGACTTTTAGTCAGCAGTGAATTAGCTAGCATTTTTTGGAAGTTTCTTTTGGAGTTCAAGCTGTTTCATATTGCCAGCAAGGACCTCGTCTATTAGCTCTTTAAACTTAAGTTCTTTTCTCTCCAATAGCAAGGTCCCAATACATAAGCACACCTTTTGGATTTCATCAAGCTTACTCCTCCATCTTGTGGAGCTTGAAACCAGAGTCCGTGATATCTCTCGCATCAAGTACATGAAGAAAATCTAGTCAAAATAGTCCCACTAATTTATGTAAATTTCCCTCATGGTGTTTAAGAACTTTTCCAACTAAGCATCTGATTTGGCTTAAACAAGGGAACATATTTACACATGATATTAAACAACCTCAATGGGGACATCTCTAATGATACCTAGTCCAGAATCGCGCTTCAGTTACTATATGAAAGGTCTGCTGAGTATTCTTAGGCTGTTAGGTAAGAGATGGACCACCTGACTGTCTACGTTTAACATTGAGAGCAGAGACTGCATGAGTGGAATAATGTCAGAATTAATAGTATCGAGGAGTGTCAAGTCGTCTGTTAACTATGAGATCTCTGAGACATCATTAATAAAGATAAAAGAAGCAAGGCCTAGACACAATTCGGGATCTGGCTTGCTAGTTAAAAGTTGCATAGCTGATCTTAATAGCTCAATGTCAAAGTCAATAGTCTCATACCCATAAAACAGCAAAGAATTTAGGAAAATCCTTGTCCTAATCTGCATTGGGGGTTTAAGGTTGATGAGAAGTTCTTGTATTATCCTGAATAGCCCTTTAGTGGAGGACAGAGTACTTGTGTGTTTGAGCTTTTAAAGAAAATCAATTAAACTTGCACTGTTCCTTGAGTGAATTTGCTCCAAGAAGCTGTACCTGTCCTCTGCCTTTAACATTATGAACTCTCGGAGATAAGCCTGAGTTATTTGATTCTGGAGCTATTGACCCAGGTTTGTCTTCCTTTCCTCTTAGACTTAGAGTTAGCTTTAAGATTTGCATGGTATGTCTTGTTGATCAAACTCGATCCGAGATGTGTCATTAAATTGAAGTAGGTAATCATCCTTATGAGCGTCAACAACACTCTTAGCTTTCTCTTTTTTTGAAGTCCGTGAAATTTTTTTATTCAAGATGAACTTGTTTATGAATCGAGGTAAGTCTGTGGATCCTTTTAAGGGTTGGAATTCTTCCATTTCAAGAATTTTTTTGATGTCATAATTATGCTGGGGGAGGACTAGTTTAGCTTGATCAATCAGATGGGGATATTAGGCGCCATGGTATTTTGACCTTCGACCCTTGTTGTTGGTCATGTTGCCTTACGCTGATTCATTCACATCCAAATCGTGATCCGATTTAGATCCTACGTTAACATCCAACTTCAAGGTCTATGGCGCCTGAAACTTAGAGTCTTGAGAGGCATAATAGCTAGGCTAATACCCTCCTCTTATAATATCATTTAAGATTCCTTCTCGAAAATTTAAATTTTGCCGCTCTTTGTTAGCATTTTTAATTAATTTTATTAAGACTTTGGAGTCGTTCTTAATTAAACTTAATGCATTCTTAATTAAAATCGCCAGTCTTAAATGATTCTTAATAACCAAAAACCCCTACTTTTTGTCTCTTTTGGCTTGTATGGGCACAATATGCTGCATAGACATCGATAGTCTGGCATCTATTGGCAAGCTTAAGAACTATCCCTCATCGTGGTTTGCATATTGGCATTCAAAACCCCAAAACCCCTTAATGAGGTTTATAAGTGCTTTGATTTGTAGGGAATTTGTTAGGGGTTGGGGTTATTAATAGGTTTTAATGTGAAATTTATAGTAAATGTATTTAATTTAATCACTCAAAATGCACTTTTGGATCATGTGGGAGAGGTCTGAAGTTTATCTTACTTAACCACAACTCTATCTGCTCTATTGATATGTCTGATCTTGAGTTTGGTTTTATTATTATTGACTCTGCCATTTGTTTCATTGATTGAGATACTCTTGTTTTGTCAATAAATTGCTTTATTCTTTGTTTAGCATCCTTCTCGCATCTTGTAGAGTAGTATTCATTGCGAGGCATATCGCACTCTATTATTATTGCTGCTAAAGCCCACACATCCCATTATAAGTCTCCATCTCTCCAGTCTTCTCTTTCTGGATAATAGCCTGGAGTTCCCATTACACTTCCAAGCCTTGATACTTCCACTCTTAAGGCTCTGTTGAAATCAATAATTGTTACTGTTACTGGTGAAAAGTTCAACATTATATTCTCAGGCTTGAGATCTCTGTGAACAAAGCCTAACTTATGAAGCTCTTTGATACCTTGTATCGCTTAGGTTGATATTAATGCAAGCTATCTATGATTTCTTTGATCAGTTATGAAATCTCTGAGTGTCATTTCAAAGAGTGGTAGTCCGAAAGCTACATGATCTTTGGCTAGGAGAACAGCATCTAGCTCTATTAAGTATTTGCACTCTTTAAACTTAGCCTGAGTGAGTACTTAATATTCATTAGTAAACTCCATTTAATATTTATCATCACTAAGGTGATAGTTGAAAGGATATACCTTGTAAGCATACTGATGATCCTTAATAACTTTCTTGTCATAGGAGTCCTCTAGAATTAGGTAGCTTTAGAGAGAAGTATCTAAATCAATCTATGCAAGTACTGGAATTTTCTTGGATTATATTTTAATCATGATTTTAGTGACCTCTGATGCTAAGAGGTTGCGTGCAATCCTCACATACTCTGATTCGCTTGCTTGTTAAGCTCAGCAACTTAAAGAGGCTCCCTTGCTTTTCTTTTGTTGAGCAACTTCAGTTGAGTGTCTTAATCTTCAACTTCTATTTCTTTCTTGTGGGCTTTTAAAAGATGCTTCTTTAAGTCTCTTGTGTGAGAGTACTGCTTATGGCACACAAAGCAATCATACTTTCCATCAACTTTGTCGTGCTTTAGTATACAGTAGGCTTAGCTTCCTTATGGACCTTCATATGCCTGTACCAGCTAGATTTATGAGTAAAATCTCTTTCACACTTCTCACAAAAATATACTTCAACTTCCTCTGCTTACATTGAAATTTCATTTCTAACTTTCTCCTCCTCTCTGTCTCCCACACACTTGTTTGCCATTTATTTTCAATTATTAATTTCTAATTTAATAACAGAAACCTCAAGTGATAGCTCTGGTAGTTCTTTATGAGAGTTCATCTCGCAGCTATCACACTTTTTATTGCTGCCAAAGGTAAGTCTCATTTAGTTTAATGGAAGTGCTGTTGTTTTTCTTAAAATGTTAGCGCTCATATTTAAATTAGAATTTAAAATTATAAAACTGCCTCTATAACTGAGAGCTTATATGAGAGCTTTGCAAGCCTACAAGCATCAAGGAAAGTTCTTAGAGTATTAGAGAAGAATTATGAGTGTTAAGAGACGATCCAGCTCTAAATATGGGTGAGGAAGTAAACATTTTTACTTTCAACAATAAGTTGATTATAGTACGTACCGATTTAGGAGGTGCACCTAATTAAGTACGTACTGCTTTAGGAGGTATTTTGTGATTTTATGATTAAAATTAGGGTGCTCCTAATGAAGTACTAGCTTTATTAATGCTCCTAATAAGTACTAGCATTTTAGGAGCTGCTCCTAATTAAGCACGTACCAATTTAAATTTAAAAATATGGAACTATAACAGTAGAAATTGATATCAATCTCTCAAGTTTGAAACCAGTTCTCAAAACTTCTCAATATCCTTATAAGAGGTTGACATCCTATAGGATGCCCATATTTAATAGTAAGTTTTACAGAGGTAAATAATTGAAATCAATAAACTTAAATTTGAATATCATTTCTTAGATCTGTAAACAAGATGGAGTCAATGAATGATGTAATGAAAAGAGTGCAAACACAAGAATTGATTCAAAGATTTAGAAGCAAGGAGGATTTGCACCGCTACCTGGTGCAGCAAGGTAAGAAACTCATAGTAACCCATCTTGATTATGTAGTTGGTTTGTTCTTGCCAACGATGGAAGGTACCAAAATTTCATTTATAAGAGCGATACTCTGCGAAGAGAAGAAAGCATTGAAAACTTAAGATGTAAGTTTGCAGAGATTCCAAACTATCCAGAAATCTCAGCGACTAACTGATATGATAATGCTATGAATGACCCAGAGGTTTCGCTGTACCTGCCTACTAAGAAGCAGTTGTCAAATAAACTGCCTGAAAGAAACTATTTCTTTGGCATACTTGCAACAATTAAAGGTGATTACTTGAAAGAAATTATTCAAGAATCTCATAAGAAAAGGTACAGCATCACTTCAAAAGATAAGGACAAACAAGGGATCAAGATAAGTGAGAGCTGGCTATAAGAGTTGCAGAAGCACCCATATATTTCAAGTAAGATTTGTAGCTTAACTCTTTAGAAAAATCTGGTACTGGCAACTTCTTGAAGAAGGAATAGAGCAAGCTTCACAGAGAGCGAAAGTAGCAGACAAAGTATGAAGTCAGCAAGAGACTTTATTCAAATATTTAGCCTACAGAGTCAATGAAAATAGATGCTGGAGCAGGCAGCAAGAGAAGAAACTTAGGAGGAGGGAAGCAAGAAGTAGAAGAAAAGAAAGAGAAGCCAGCTCCCTCTAAAGAATTTTAAATGTGACTTATAATTCATTAACGTAACTACAAAACTTATTTATATAAATTCACTCTCCCTTCTTTAGCACACTTTTAAACAAACAAATTATCTACTCTCTTCGCTGAGCTTTTAATAAAGTCTACTGTATCGATAGGTAGGTCATGCATAAGATGGTAGAGCAGCAATTTCTTATAATGACCTTTAAATATACCCCAGTAGAACTCAATTCCATTAAACTATGGACTGTAAGGTACGTTGAACACTGGCGTTATTCTAAGTTGCTCATAACTCTTCCTTGCTTCTTTAGTATTATGAACAGAAAGATTACCAACGAATAGTATAATCTCTTATTCAGGGTAATTCTCCCTCAGCTGCTCTAAGAACTTAATATACTGCTCTGTCTTAATAGAGCGAGGATGAATAACATAAGTTTCTAAACCAGCATCCTCGCTAATGCCTCCAAGAATAGCCATTGTTTATACCTTGACTTTCTAGTCATATAATTCTATGTTGCTATGCCTCATATACCAAGACTTCTAGATGAAAGTGTTCAATATAAACACAGCCTCGTCAGCATGAATAAACTTAATATTATTCTATTAGGCTCTCTGCATTTAATTATAAATATAATTTAAGTTGTTGTTGTAAAATGAGAGTGAAATCAATCACTCTCTTGATACGATTAACACCTTTGTAAGAGATACCATTTCGTTTATAAATGTTTGCAACAGACTATGCAGAGATCTTCAACTCAGGGAACTGGCGATGAAACATAATAGCTCGTTAGTCGAGAGAGAAGTGAGCCCAATACTTCAAAGTTTTAACATTAATAAGATAGTCAATATGCTTTAATAGAAACTTTGACTTCATCTTAGGCATAGAATTAAGCTATTATTGCTTTAGTTATACTGCTATAAGACAGTGGGATCGAAAAGTTGATGGACTACGCTTTAAGAGCAGTGCAATAGACTTATAGTTCAGTACTGGTTTGACTTATTCACTATACATATCACATCCATAACGCAGTTTAAACACTAAATCTATATACTCATCATCATAAATAGACCCCAAAAGCTTGCAATTTTAGTCTCGCATTTAATCAATAACCCAACACCTAACAAATCCCTACAAATCAAAGCACTTATAAACCTCATTAAGGGGTTTGGTTTTGATTGTGCAAACTTTAGGTGTGCTGGGAAAAGCCCTGATTAGGGCCGTAATCTAGCAAGACTTGGCAGAGATTGTATTAAATAGTTATAAACTAGAAATCCGGAAGTCTTGGTGTAAGAATCCATCTAGAATTTACCCAAAGGAAGAAATAAGGCAAGAGGTGTTGAAATTATTGCCATATCAGATGGATGAGAAAAAAAATTTTTGATCTTGATATCCATGGCCCCATGCCTCAATTAAGACGGTTTAAGACTGAAAAGGGGGGCAATTGTGTAATAAGCACAATAATGGGATTTAAAATTTATCAAACTTAACTTCTTCAACCCTGGGGATGCAAAGCAATGCCTTTAGTGCTTCTACCTTTGAATCTACTAGTTTTAACTTGATGCCAAGGTCCTGATCAAACATAAAAGATTGGCATAGGAGTCCATCTGTATTTAAGAATATTCAAACTACCAATTAAGACTCTTTGTATTTAAACTAAATTCATAAATGTATTTAAATCATCCTCTAAATTTCACATTTCTTACCTTATAGGAAAATCTAGACTGTTTGAGGGTTCCTGCTGTGCGCTATTAAACCCAAGAGTAATTTTTTAAGCAATCGTGAGTATGATAAATTAATAAATGCACTCTAATAAATTTAATAACTGAAAAAAGTGAAACCACATTAGGGGAATTGCAAAAGTGGGTGGAAAGTGAAATTAAAAAGTGATTTATAAACCCTTAATTTAAACTATTAAACGATTAAATATTTTTAATTACAAAACATGGCAGACTTTGTTGCTGTCGACTCTTTCAGCTAACATTGAGCTAGTGGGGCGAACCTTAAGGTCATTTTGTAGCCCTTCGAAATCTAGGGGGAACTTGGGCGCTCGGGGCACACAGCACACGCCCTGCCGAAGTTGCGCGCTGCGATGATAGGAAGCATTATCCATTAGCAGATGAGGGTCTTTGTCTTGCACATCCAAATGCTAAATGAGATCCACCATGAAGACCAAGAAGGTGTGGGAGATAGTGCAACCCACACTCACATTGAAGATGAAGCTACCTCGATTGGAGGCAGCCGCGGTTATACAGAGGCGGCTGATGCGTTTCTGCGAAGACTGGACATTTTGGCTGCCCTTGGCGATCCAGGAATAGCTGCGATTATTAGTGTTCTGGATGATGGTCTCGTCGATGTTGTATATCGTGAAGCCCGAGCACGAGGCCTGAATGAAGTAAGCAGCGGCGATCTGGCGCTGGAGCCTCGACTTCAAGTTATTGTGGTTGGGAGTGAGATGGGAGATCTTGTGGTAGCTCATGTGCAACTCGTGCCTCAGGAACCTGCTGATGCGATAGAGGGAAATGCGCACTCCCAGCCGCTGCTGCAAGCTCTGCAAAATGCCTCTCGTGGTGATGACCCCTTTGCTCTCCTCAATGTGCGCAATGATTGAGTCAGCCTCTTCAGCTGTGAGCAGCGTATTCTTTCGACCCCGCTTTGCAGGTAACAGCTTACCATCGGAGTGAGCGGCTTCCTGGAGTAGCCTCCTGGCATGATCGGGACTGGTGACCCCTAGAGTGGCTATAGAGGGCAGGCTGAGGCCTTGGCAGGAATAGAACTCGGCCAGTACCATTTTGCGACCCCCATTCCTTGGGGAGGTCAAGAGCCTTCAAATGACGAATCAGACGCCTGCCATGAAGAGGCTACCAAGATGGGGTGATATGAGGAGCAGCTAATTACTCCTACCAGATCTCACTAGCGACGCTATCCTAAAGGGGTTCTTGTTGAAATGTAGCCTACTTAGGAGGAGCGCTAGCCATAGCGAGGGCAGTGTATTAGTGCTCTGTCTCCTCATCAGAGTCGTTGGACCCCACTTCTTTGGCCAGGGAGTTGCGCGAAGACAACATTCACAAGCACAGTTGCCGACTATGAGGGCCTCCTCGATTTTTTCTGTATGAGTTGCAGATTTCTTCAAGTGCTATTACGAATTCATTTAGAGATTTCCTCTGGATGACAGAGCTTTTCCTCTTAAGCCCAAGCCCCTTTTCCACCCTATGCCTGAATATGAATCGTGAGGCGCTACTGGAGGAGAGGGTTAAAAGCCCCCTGGCGAAGTGAGGTCCAACGACTCTGATGAGGAGACAGAGCACTAATACACTGCCCTCGCTATGACTAACGCTCCTCCTCAGGAGGCTACATTTCAAACAAGAACCCCTTTAGGAAAGCGTCGCTAGTGAGATCTGGTAGGAGTAATTAGCTGCTCCTCATATCACCCTATCTTGGTAGCCTCTTCATGGCAGGAGTCTGATTCGTCATTTGAAGGCTCTTGACCTCCCCAAGGAATGGGGTCGCAAAATGGTACTGGCCGAGTTCTATTCCTGCCAAGGCCTCAGCCTGCCCTCTATAGCCACTCTCGGGGGCACCAGTCGCTATCATGTCAGGAGGCTACTCCAGGATGCCGCTCACTCCGATGGTAAGCTGTTACCTGCAAAGCGGGGTCGAAAGAATACGCTGCTCACAGCTGAAGAGGCTGACTCAATGATTGCGCACATTTAGGAGAGCAAAGGGGTCATCACCACGAGAGGCATCTTGCAGAGCTTGCAGCAGCGGCTGGGAGTGCGCATTTCCCCCTATCGCATCAGCAGCTTCCTGAGGCACGAGTTGCACATGAGCTACCACAAGATCTCCCATCTCACTCCCAACCACAATAATTTGAAGTCGCGGCTCCAGCGCCAGATCGCCGCTGCTTACTTCATTCAGGCCTCGTGCTTGGGCTTCACGATATACAACATCGACGAGACCATCATCCAGAACACTGATAATCGCAGCCATTCCTGGATCGCCAAGGGCAGCCAAAATGTCCAGTCTTCGCAGAAACGCATCAGTCGCCTCTGTATAACCGCGGCTGCCTCCAATCGGGGTAGCTTCATCTTCAATGTGAGTGTGGGTTGCACTATCTCCCACACCTTCTTGATCTTCATGGTGGATCTCATTTAGCATTTGGATGTGCAAGACAAAGACTGGAGGGCCCACTCCATCCTGGTAATGGATAATGCTTCCTATCATCGCAGCGGCGCAACTTCGCCAGGGCGTGTGCTGAGTGCCCCGAGCGCCCAAGTTCCCCATAGATTTCGAAGGGCTACAAACTGACCTTAAGGTCGCCCCACTAGCTCAATTTTCGCTGAAAGAGTCGACAGCAACAAAGTCTGCCATGTTTTTTAATTAAAAATATTTAATCGTTTAATAGTTTAAATTAAGGGTTTTATAAATCACTTTTTAATTTCACTTTCCACCCACTTTTGCAATTCCCCTAATGGGGTTTCATTTTTCCAGTTATTAAATTTTTAAAAGTCTAATTCATTAATTTATCATACTCACGATTCTCTAAAAAATTACTCTTGGGGTTTTATCAATGTGATCTTGACCTCGACGATTATTTTCACATCTTCCCTAGGCTTTAATCCTTCTTTTACTTACATTTCTAGGTGCTGTAGTTGACTGAACTAAAAAAACTGAAGGAATTATGATCAATTATCAAATGTAGATTTTGAGTACTTTTTGGACATTTTGGGTCAATTTTCAGATTTCGCAAAAAAATATATTTTTTTTAATAAATATTAAAAAAACACCAATTTTGAACAAGTTGACCCGGACCAGAAAGAATTCCAAACGTGGTCCATTTCGGTGCTTGCACATCTCGAAATGCAGCTCACTGCGCGTCTAATTTCAAGAAAACACTAAGAAATTAATCCTCAGCAGGCAAGGTCCTCCGGTGACGACTTGAAGTTTCCCTTTATATAGTATCGTAAAAAAATAATATTTTTAGTATTCTATAATTCAACATTTTAATTATCAGGGTATTTCAAGAATTCTTTACAAATAATTTATCGCTTTAACTTATATGTTAGGAAAAGCTTTGAGATATATTATTTTCAACCGATTAGTAAATTTGTGATTATATAATGAAAGAACTTACTGCATCTGTAGCTACGAGATATTTGATGTCACCCACTCAGTTATTGAACATAAATGCTTGATTTTTCTTTGACTCTGGAGGCAATACTCCATATATAATGGCGATGTGATTAACTTATTTGTCACTCTGTTTTTTCTCTTTATCTTGTTACTGTCTTCGCACATACTTGTTTAATTTACTTATTAAACAATAATATGAAAGTATCCATAATAAAATATTTTTAAAACTTTTGATCTGGAATAAATATCTTCTTGAAAAGATAATAATTCAATCATCAGACTTGAACTCTGAAATAGATCTGATGGTATTGTGCTCTGCTTATAGAATGCTCATTCTCACATAGTTGTTAATGAATAACTATATAAGTATTAAAAAAATCTACAACTTTGATTATCTTTGAATTAAATCTAGGATTTATCTTTTCAGTGATAACTTACCTTATCACCTGCATCTTAGACCATTCTATCTATAAGTGACACTTCTCCTACAATATGTATTTCGTGAGCTTTGAGACCAAGCAATGAATTAGTCCAAGCATGCCCTCTCTCAGGGTCATCGATCATTTGTATTTCATCAATAACTGCAACTCCATATTCATTTTGCAAATCTGCCATTCAACGGTGCATGATCAATGATGACTGTCAACCATAAGCACCATAATTAATTAAAGAAATTCTCTTCTTATAATGAATAATAAAATCATCAATTGTTATTCCTAGACAGTAATTAAATTGCTAGGAATACCATAGTTACTTAAAGTTTCTGATATTTCCCAAGCAAGTAAACTCAGTTCAACCCATAAATTTATAACTTTTTTAAAGAAAATAATGCTATATATTAGTATTTTAAATGTTAATCTGAAATTACAATATATTTATTAATAAATTTGTAAATTATAATTAAATTTCAACTTAAATTTAGCCTTTTTATATTTTACTGTTAGAATTTTTCATTTAACTGAAGGAAAAAGTTTATTTAATTAGAAAAATTAAATTATTTTTAGGTGTATGGATCACAAAAGTTTCTAATTTATAACGACTTCTTACTCTTCCATATTTATAAATTAAATCATGGTTACAATTTATTTAATATGATATTTGTCTAAAATAATAATATTTATCTAATTATTTTTATTTTATATAGAAGTAACTCCAGAATTATACAAAAATACAATAAATTAATAACTTGGTTAACGCAAGATTATTTTTGAATAATTTTTGGATAATTCATGATTGATAAGCATCAAAGATAACAAATTAATATCTGAAATTTAGATAAGATAATAATTTAGAATTAATAATAATAATATTTATAGTTTAAATAAATAGCTTAATTTGAAGGATGATATAAAATTAATAAATAAAATGTGATATTAAGCATAAGAAAATGAAATAATTATAAATATTAATAATTTGTATATTGGTTTTAAGTGGATCACAATAAAGCCCACTCTTAGCTTCCATCAATCTTTTAATAGCCCCTCTTGTTTTCCCACTATTGATTGGTAGGACCCATATGATAAAATATTTTTTCTAATCTTTTTCCTAGTTTCAGGGAACCACTCGTTTTTCTAATCTTTTTCCTAGTTTCAGGGAACCACTCGTTTTTCTAATCTTTTTCCTAGTTTCAGGGAACCACTCGTTTTTCTAATCTTTTTCCTAGTTTCAGGGAACCACTCGT
>ARYC01020326.1:0-28991 GCA_000711775.1 Oxytricha trifallax
AGATCCTCCTTACTTCTAAATCTTGAGATCATTTCTTAAGTTCAACCCTCTTCATTTTAGTACTTATAGATTTTATCATTGTTCCTTCTCTTGTTATTGAATTTCAAATCATAATGTATAGAGTTCTGGATCCTATTGTTTAAAATTTTAGTATTAAATATGGACATCTTATAGAAGGTCAACCCTGTAAAGATACGTGGATAAAGTTTGCATAAGCTGTAACTAACTTCGGAGATGGAGCTCCATTTTTATCAATTTAGTTCCATTAAATTAGTACTAAATTTGTTTAAATTTAATTAGTACTGGTACTAAATTCGTTTAATTTTAATTGGTACCAATTTAATAGTAACAAAACTTAATTAGTACCTACTTTTAATAAAGTGAAGTTTAATGGAAAAGTTTCAATCTGGTTTAAAACCTAATTGGTATCAGTACCAACCTGATTTTTTTCAATGTTGGTACCAAAATTAATAATATTAAGCATGAAATTAGAAAAGTTATAGTTATAAACTAAGTATAAATATGACTTCTAACACCTTATAATCAACTATTATTGCTGAAGTGTCAACTCCTTTACAGTGTAACTATAACTAGAGAGGTTATTAGAGTATTATAATAGAAACTTAAATTTGAATTAACATGGCGGCTAACTTAAATCGTAAACCAGTTTCTCTTTGTACAGGTTAATCATTGCTCAACTTTGGCTCCTCCAAGAAACCAGAAGTAATTTATATTGAAAAGGAGGTAGAGCTAAGACCTCTAGTTTGAAGCTGAGGTCTTTAAAATATAAGTTTAAAACAAGAAATAGAGTGCAGAGATGGGAGTTTAAACATAAGTTGAATTGGTTAAGGAAGATAAGGAACAGCAACCAATAAAAAAAAATAAAACATTTTATTGTGAAGACGGCTAAAACTTCTTCTCAACTGAGTCTAGCTTGAAGAGGCACATTAAAGAGGTACACTCTGGCAAGGCCAAAATCTATTTTAAACATGAAAAAGTGGATGGAAGGCATCAATGCACAACATTCATGAAGTCTTACACTCACTCAGCAAAGGTTAAGAAGCATTGGCAAAAACATCATCTTATCGAATTCTTGATTTAAGATAAGGAGACTTAATAACTTGTACCTGCTAAAAGAAAATCAAAAATTCTTGACTTAAAGAGACCTACAGGAGAAGCTCAAGAGACATGTCGCTTTGAATCAATAAACTAGCCTGCAGATCATACTGTTTTAGCATGCTTCCAAGCGAAAGCAATGAGTATTCCTGCATAAAATCCAATTGAACTTAGTAGCTGCATTTAAAATTACTTGCACATAAGTGTGCCTAACAAGGCAAAGTATAGTAGTTGATGAGTATGCATACAAGGTATACCCTTTCAGCTATCTCATAAAAAATGAGCAGTATTAAAATGAGTTTGCTAACGAATATATGATTCTTACAGAGGCTTAAAGAAGAGATTACAAGAACTTGCTTAAGTTAAATGGTGTTATATTAAGCTATGGTTTCATAGCACTAAGGCTCAAGAAATTTGAAATGACTTTAAGAGACTATCTATATATAATAGATATCCTGATGACTTAAATGAGATTCTTACAGATATGATTAAGGATGTCAAGGAGTTGCATGAACTTGGATATATTCATAGAGATTTGAAGCCTGAAAATGTTATGGTTAACCTCTGCCCTTTAGAAGTCGTAGTTATCGATTTCAATAGAGCTTTAAGATAAGAGATAGTGACTTTAGTAAAAGTTCTTGGCACTCCTGGATACTTCCCAATTAGAGAGAAATGGACTAATGGCTCAGTTCAGTGGGATGTATGGGGAATTGCCGCTATTATATTAGAGAGCGAAATGGAAAGTATGTCATACTTTGGAACAAAGCCCGAGAAATAATCAATAAGTTTGGCTGCTAAACATATAAAATAAGAAGAAATCTGCGATAAAATTAAGAAGATAGTTGAGATGGTCATAGTTAAAGCTCCAGCATATCCAAGATAATCATTAGATGACATTCTAGAACAACTAAAAACAGCGAGATTCAAGAGGTATCACAAAGACAAGCAGATAAAATTTGTTTGAGTTAAGCACATTAATACTCGTTAAATATTCATTAAATTTATATAAAACCTGCATTTTGTCTACTGACCCCAATAAGACCCCAACTATACCCTACAAATCAAAGCACTTATAAACCTCACTAAGGGGTTTTCGGGTTTTGAATGTCTCTCTAGAATTAAAAAATTTAACAAGAACCAAAATATAAAAAACGCTAAAATGTTAAACAAAGAAGAATTTTAAAAGTATCGATTACGAAATTATTTGAGTTTGATGGAGTTATCTTAAAAATAACTAATGTGTTTGATATAAAATATCGAATATGAAATTTTTTAGCAAGTATATTCAAAATGTAGAATTTGCTACAAGTAAATTCAAAAAACGATAGAATTAGAATTATATTAAATCAAATTTTTTAATTATTGCTAAAATATAATTGATCTGGGAAAATTCAAAAATAAAATAAGGATATTAAATATAAATAAATATAACTGCCTCTAATTAGAAATACTCCTAATACAAATTTGATTTAATTAATTTAACAAAATCTAATTAAATTAAAAAATATATATTTAATTGTACAGATTGAGCAGATTGTGCAAAAATATAATTAGCCAACATGGGTCGGTTGTGTGCAGATATATTTATATATGCATTTGAAAATGTCAATTTAAATGGTGTTCTTCAGCTTCTGTGTCTCTACCAGTAGTTCTATTCGAGTAGTTATCGTTTTCTGCTATATCTTGCTTATTCTCGCTCGAAATAGTCTCCTCCGTTTGTCCTTTAGATAGTTTGCGAACTGAACTGCATTGAAGGGTAACTTTAGCTTGCCTTTGCCTTCTGCCATCGGTTAAACTATTAAGCATCTCCTGTCGAAGCAATTCTTTTCTTCTACCGACATCTTATTCAAGGGTAGGTCGTTAGTAGTAATAGTCATGCAGCAGTCTTTGAAAAGTACATTTATCTCCCCGTATTTCACATCTACCGCGTAGCATTTGCCTTCAAGTAGCTTCTTCATCGGCGGAATGTTGTATCTGCTAAAGAACCTCTCTTGACATTTTCAAATGCATATATAAATATATCTGCACACAACCGACCCATGTTGGCTAATTATATTTTTGCACAATCTGCTCAATCTGTAAATATATATTTAATAATTTAAATAAATTACTGTTAAAATAATATAAATCAAATTTGTATTAGGAGTATTTCTAATTAGAGGCAGTTATATTTATTTATATTTAATATCCTTATTTTATTTTTGAATTTTCCCAAAACAATTATATTTTAGCAATAATAAAATGCAAAAATGGGTTTCAATATTTTCTAAACTTTTTTATAGACTTATGGGCGAGAATGATAAAAGAATTCTTATGGTCGCTCTCGATGCTGCAGATAAGACCACCATCCTCTATATAGTCAAGTTCGGTGATGTCGTCACAACCATTCCAACCATCGGCTTTAATTAAGAGAATTTTTATTACAAGAAAACAGTTTCACACTATGGGATATAGACGGTCATGACAAGTTCACTCCTCTGGAGACACAATTATCAGAATACTTAAGGTCTTATGTTCGTCGTTAACTCCAATGATAGAGACAGAGTTTACAATGCAAGAGAAGAGATCTACAAGATGATAGCTGAGGAGAAACTCAAGGAAACAGTTCTCTTAGTATTCGCCAACAAGCAAAATATTCCAGGCGCTATGACCTGCCCAGAGATCACTGATAAGCTTGGACTCGACACCATCAGAGGTAGAGCTTGATACATCAAAAGTACTTGCGCCGTTACTGGTCGAATGGTTCTCAAAGAATTTTGTTGCAAATGAAATACTTAAAGGTATTCCAGTTTGTGTATGCTTCTTTGAACTGTAAAAATAGATAAAATAATCTATCGCTCTTAAATATGGTGAGCTATTGCATTTCCTTATAAATATATATTTAATTCAAATAGTAATATGTTCAAAATAACTCACTTTATTAAGTAAAAATATGATAAATTTCTAATTCTATCAATTTTTTAATTTACTTGCAACATCATCCACATTTCGATTATACTTGCTTAATATTTGAATTTCTTAGAATAGAGTTATCTTACTAAATTAATATTCATGTTCAACGAGGCCAAAATGACAAGAATCATTATTTATGGAATTCTCTCATTAAGAATTAAAATGTTTATTTTAAACCATTTTAAATTGTTTCAAACTCTAATAAATTATTTTACACTTTTTTATATCAGAAATTAATATTTTAAACATATGGAATAATAGATGTTACTTTGTAAATGAGAGTTCCCATGTTGTTTACTAACATAGATCCTTATATTTAATGGATATGCTTAATTGAATTTCATTTCTCGGGAAGGAATATATAAATTCTTCAATTAATGGTGAAAGGAATCAAAGATAAAAATGCAGTATCTAAGTAGTTTGATAGGACAAAATCAACTTTGATAGCCTTAAAATTATTATTGTAGTTCTAAAATCAATTTTGGTTATATTAAAAATTAATTCTATTAATTCGGACACTTTGGCATCTAAGAAATATAATTGCATTTTTCAAATCTAACTTTTGATTCATACTAATTTTCTTTCTTTACACATAAATTTTTTAATTCATGTCCATATATAAATAAAAAATCTTTTCATTTTCTATTTTAAACTAGTTTAAGCTACTTAAAATTATATCTTTAACTTACTTCCTCATCAATTCCTACAACAAAACTTAAACATTTATAATTTTGAGCGTTTTGAGCGTTTTGAAGGTACGACAAAAAGTATTTCATATTCTTATCCAGAGAGGTTTAAATGTCAAGAATCGTAATACTTGAATGCCCTCATTAAGAATCCTAAGTGCCTTTAAAAGCACTCTCTCTTCCTCAAGAGGGATTTGATTCAACTCATCACATCGAGACTTAAAGGCGCATTCGCTTAAAAAAAGATTAACTTCACTAAAAAAATTCAAAATTTTTGAGCATCATTTGAAATTTATAGACAAGGGGGACAGTGTAATAATTGTGCAGAAGGGAAGAAAGAGAGGAAAGAATGGAGGCTTAAGAGTAAACAAGTAAAACAAGAGAAGACAGAACAGCAAAAGAAGATTAAGACTCAATTTACACTAAAACAAACAAACATGTTTGATTATAAGGGCTCTGACAATTATATAGTTGTTTAACCACTATCATATAAGGAGGGACTTCGAGCCCTCGATGTGGATTAATTATTATTATATTGTAGAAATACATTTGATTTGAAAATTAATTTAATTATTAAATTAAAATAATCATAAGTCAGTTAAATTTCTCTAGCTGGTGTTCCAACCGAAACCCCCCCTCCCAGACCTAAAACGAGACCTCCCCCATAACTAGACCCCCCTCCCACTCCAACAACATCCCCATTCATATAAAAATTTTGATTCTAAATGTTTATATCATTTTCCTTCATGTCATCTTGATATCATAATATTTCTTACGCATAAAAAATCATTTTTTTCCAAATTTTTGCAACGTATAAAATAATACTCTCTCTTCAATTTTGGTATTTCAAAAACTTTCTCTACGTCCGTCGTAAAATTAAGCAGATGCTCCTATAGGAAAATTAATTAATCATCGATCTCTCATGGTCTTGATATAATTACAACGAAAAAATAATCAACCAACAAACCCACAAAAATATAAATCCTTACAATTCAAATCTATTTTATCGACTACCTTCAATTAAATTCAATAGTATTCACATTAATTTTATTATTATATTTATTTTTCAAAATTTTCATGCATATTTTTTCATAATAATATTTAAAGCTATTGAGTCTTTATATAAAACAAATATCAACAATATTAATATAAATTGTTTTAAATCAAGTATTTATCAGTTAGTGAAGAATATTAATTTATTTTATATATTTAAATAATCATACATTAATTTCATTTGAATTGAATAAATGCTAGTTTCGAAATAATTTATATGTTAATATTTGTTTTATATAAAGACTCAATAGCTTTAAATATTATTATGAAAAAATATGCATGAAAATTTTGAAAAATAAATATAATAATAAAATTAATGTGAATACTATTGAATTTAATTGAAGGTAGTCGATAAAATAGATTTGAATTGTAAGGATTTATATTTTTGTGGGTTTGTTGGTTGATTATTTTTTCGTTGTAATTATATCAAGACCATGAGAGATCGATGATTAATTAATTTTCCTATAGGAGCATCTGCTTAATTTTACGACGGACGTAGAGAAAGTTTTTGAAATACCAAAATTGAAGAGAGAGTATTATTTTATACGTTGCAAAAATTTGGAAAAAAATGATTTTTTATGCGTAAGAAATATTATGATATCAAGATGACATGAAGGAAAATGATATAAACATTTAGAATCAAAATTTTTATATGAATGGGGATGTTGTTGGAGTGGGAGGGGGGCTCTAGGGATGGGAGGAAGGGGTCTCGTTTTAGGCCTGGGGGGGGGGTCGCGGTTGGAAAACACCTATGCAAAATGGTACTCGTTCGATAGAGAATTTAAAATCAGTTCGACTTTACTATTGGCGGTACCCACTATCGCATCCCTGAAGCGAGATAATGAGAATTAAATTTCTGTCAACAAATCAACTAAACAAATTATCCAAAATTATAGTCGCGTTATCTCGCTTCAGGGATGCAAAGTGGGTACCTCCAATAGTAAAGTCGAGATGATTTTAAATTCTCTATCGAACGAGTACCATTATGTCTAGGTTTAATAAAAATAGCTGCCACTAATTTAATTTTAATTAATTTTCCAAATCATATGTATTTCTACAATATTATTATTAAAAATCCTAATATTTGTTTTATATTTTTTGAAATTATTTCAGACTTGAATAGATTATTTTAGACATAATTGATGTTAGAATTTAATATATACCAATGGAATTTAATCATTGACGAAAACATTACTGTAAATCTCTAAATCATGACTTTTAAAAGTTCAAAGTATCTAACTGCAACTTCAAATGATTAATGAGCACGCTTCTTTAACAAATAACTAAAATTAAGAAAAACTATCATCAAATAGCACACCAAGAAATTAAAGATACTCTGCATATATTGAAATCAACGAATCCCCTTCATATAATTTATTTATTTCATTTCGTACTAATTTTTTGTAAACAAGTTTTGAGAAAATTTACAATTTTTTTAATTAATATTTATGAATAACATTAAATCTCTTAAGAACTTAAAATAATTCTTTAATCAAAATTATTTTTCATAATGCTATTGAGGATACATAGGGACTTAGAAAGTTAATATTTTATTTTTGATTAGCAGTTTAAATATGAATAGTTTATCTTCTTATTATGAATTTATTTTTAATGAATTATAAAGACAATTAGAATAATATTTTAATATTACTGCATTATCTTTAAAGTATAAGAGTATTTTCAGCAGCCAAATTTATCAGGCGCAATATTATTGATTTCTTTTTTCAAAGACTATGTTAGCTCTCTTTATTATTTCATTAGATTTTGAGTAAAACTTCAACATAAAGAATTAAAATTTTATCTAAATTTATGATTTATTAATAAATGTATATCAATCTGCAAAACGAATACTATTATTATCAAAGTGTTGAAGTATGGCTTTTATATGCCCTTATAATAAAGATTGATCTTGTTGTTGCATTGGAAATATGCATTGGATCAGTATAAATTATTATTCAAGCATAACTTAATTGTTAATTGTGAAATATTTCTTAATTTAAGTTAAAAATAGTCATAGACCTATCAAAATATGAATAACATTAAAATTAAGCTAATTAGTTAAATAAGTTCAGACTTTGGGAAAAAATATTATATAAATCCAGAATAATATCTATTTTTTAAAAATATTTTATTTAATTTTAAATTATTGACAAAATATTAGGTTAATATTGACGGCAAACTCATTCTTATTGATATTAATGATTTATTATAAAAGAAAAATAATTCTTTGTAGATTTTCATTAAAAGAGCAGAGATTTTTTAGTTTTTTTTTTATTTTATTAATGATAGTAATTAAGTAACAGAAATTATGTTCTATTTCAAATAATTTTTGACATTTTTGTATTCATTTTAAAACATAAACGGGAATTAAAAGGAAAAAATTAAAACTTTATACGCTTAATTTTAGAAAAAATTAGCAGCACTGCATTTACAAGCCTGTAGCAATTATTGCCAAGGTAATTATATTAAATCTATTTGATGCATATTTAAACTAACTGAGAAAACTCTAATTTATTAATATTTAACAATATATATATATATATATATCATATTAAACTAAATTTAATGATGTAAATGTGTATTACTTCAATCAATATTTTCATATTATATTTATATTTGTCTTGAAAAGTATATTTTGACTATTAAGCTTAAAAATATTTATTTGCTTGAAATCATTTTTTAATTTAACAACGTATAGATTTAAGAGGAGTACCATAAAAATTTTATATTTAAGATTTTAAATAATAATTTTTATTTCATGAATGATTTATAAATTTTAAACTATTCATGTATTTAATCAAGTTATTGTAAATATAGAATATATCATTGATATAAATAATAAATCTATTTAAACATTAACACAATCTTAAGATGTCCATTAAATATTAAAAAAGGATTTTCTAAAAAATTAATCAAGCATTTGGCAGATTGATGGAGCAATATATTTACAAATAAAGTATTTATTTTGTCTTAATGATTGATAACAAAATTAAACAAACTTATATAATTAATTGTATAATTAAATTGTTAGGAATGAGTCAAGGAACTATTAAACTTTAATTCATCTGCTCGTTATGCATGGATGGTAATTCAGGACAATATAATATCAAAAACTATTATTGTTATTGATATAACTACAAGGTAAATATTTATAACAAATATCACTTTTTCTGTTAATATTAAAATATAAAAATTGATAGATCCTTAATTCAATGTAAACAACAAAAGATTGACATTAAAATCAAGTAAACTTATAAATAGTTTAGTGTTCTTAACTTATGGAAATGTCATTTTCATACTAATAATAATAATAATAATAATAAGATCACATTGAGGTCTCTGGGGACCCCCGATCAAAGTTGCTTTTTAGTGCAAATAAGGGACTAGCCCTATTAGTTAGTTGGAGATTCACTACTGTATACTGAGTCTTCATCTTCTTCTGTTGTTTCTTCTTTTTCTCCTCTTGGTTTTCCTTTTCCTTTGTTTTTTCTTTTGTTGCCTCTTCTTTTTCCACCTCTTCTTGGTCCTGAATGTAGAATTTGGACTGTTTCGCCGTTGTCTTTGAATTTGAGAAAGGTGTCCAAATTTTTGACATTGATTGAGAATTTGAGTTGTTTTGAAGCGATGTATTCTTTACATCTTGTTGTAATAAGTTAGACAAAGTCGCTTTTCATGAAGTAAGAGTGCTTTTACAGGCATTTCACAAAGATTTCAACTTTGTTTAGGTGTTCGTGATAGTCTGCTGTGACTGAGACGCAACTCAATTCGTTGGCTGTGGTGTTCTATAAAAGAATCATAATTAGGAGTCTGAAAAATCTGACTAGGGAGATTTCTGTTACATCCATTGAGCCTGTGTCTGTTTGGATGTCAGTCTTTAGCTATTCGTCATTTTTGTTGATCCAGCTAAGTAACGTTTCTTTAGTTAGGTTCTTTATCATAGCATTGATGACATTAGAGAATTGTTTAATGTGTCTGTAGAGGGTTGAGTTTATGGTGCTGAGCCAGATTGAAATGCAAGACTCTCTGGTGTCAAATCTATTGATAAGTTCTGCCTTAGTGATGGTCTGCATATCTTTAAAGTTATTAGCTTATTAATTATAACTCTAAAATTAATCGTTACTATTTAATAGTAATTTTTAAGGCTCGTCCTTTAATTATTAATTTGCTATTTAGTACCCCCTGTTACCGATGACGTATTTGACGTTTGCATCTTCGCAAAGTTTTCGGCAGTGATTCCTTAGTCCTTTTGAAAATTCAGACTGACTGTCTATGTAGTAGGTGTGATGGCTGGAGTCTTCTTCAGATGACTGATCTTTGTCATAGGCGTCGTATTCTTGTTGTTCTTCGACTGAGCTCCAGTCTTCTTAATTGTCAGAGTAGAGTCTTTTTTTTGTTATGAGTCTACTATTTCTATTGGAATCATTAAGGTTGTTTTCATATTCTCTAAACTTTTTCTCAAAGTCCTCGAGTTATTTTTGGTGTTAACTATCTCTGATTATATAGTGATCAGAGGTCGGAGGGGGTGCTTCTTGTTTTTCCTCTATTTGGGGTGGGGGGGGGCTGGTGTTTAGATTTGAACTTCTTCAGTTTTTGTTTATGGTCTGATAAATTTGTTGTTAATTGCTATCAGTCGTAGCATTTAGAAGAGTTGTTGAGTCCATAGTTAAACTTAATCGTCTTTGTTCTCCGTGACATATTACAGTTTAGTTAAGTGGATTTGAAATTGGTTGAGTGTGGAGTAGCCTTTTCTTACTAATTTTATGGATATAAACGTTAGAATTTCGAGAATGTGTAGCCCCCATTGATCTTTGTTTGTTTTTATTATGTCAATTGTATATTGTGCTAGGTGATGTGTTTGGTTGTTTTCTACATCTCCCTATATGACATCTCTTTGAATTTTGCTCAGTATACCCATTCTGTGTTTTTTATTTATTTATTATTTTTTTAAAAATTAATATCAATTTCATACTATATTATTATAACATATATCTAGTGTAAATTCAAAAATAAAAGTAAAAAAATAGGGCATTTTAAAATAAATAGCTTCAATTATGTAAATGAATCTTTGTTTTGCTAAATTTGAAGTTTTAAAACATTTATTAGCATCTCATATTATATATCAATGCTTTTCTACTATTGTATTTCATGCTAATACTTTTACTTCGAATGTTTATTATTTCAGTTCAAATAAATTTAGATTGAAAATAAAAATTATTTTTTATAAATCTATACTATTTTTCAAAAAAATTAATATGGAAATCACTAAAATCACATTCTTTTTAATACGATCATACGAACTTCAAATAGTTTTAACTTTTCGAGTTTTGAAGATAAATCAATTCTGATTTTATAATCGTGCTTAGCGAGGTCTAAATAACAAGGACCATTATATATGGAATGATTTCATTAAAAACCAAGATATTTATATTTAATCTTTTGAAATCGCTTCATAATCTAATAAATGATTTTACACTTCTTACAAAAGAAATTAATATTTAAACATTTGAAATTTAAATGTTACTTTGTAAATGAGAGTTTGAATCTTAGCTGCTAACGTAGATGTTAATATTAAGTGGATATGCTTAACTCCATCTCATTTTCATGGGAAGGAATATTTATAATGAGCTTTCAAAATTGAAAACAAGGCATCAAAATAGTCTGATGGGACAAATTCAATTTTGATAGCCTTAAAATAATTATAGCCCCTATAACTTTTGAAAATGACTATATATTTAGTGTTCCGGTGCTACACTCTTGATCAGGAGCCCAAATTTAGTGGATTTGTTTATTTCCAAGTTACCTTATAAATTTCCTTGATCCTCTCCCGTTCCCTTGAAGACCCTAAAAATCTATGTTTAACATACTCACTCATCAATTCCTAAATTGAAACTTCAAATGCCTGTATCTTTGCGAGTTTTGAAGATAAATCAATTCTAATTCTATAATCGTGTTCAGCGAGGTAGAAATTACTAGAATTGATATTTTTTGGCTATTCTATTTAACACATAAATATTTTTTTTAAAATCAAAATAAATATTTAATCAAACACTTAAAATGAGGAAAAGAGTGGTAATTTTTTTTCTATATATTATCTTTTAATTTAGCATTATAAATAAATACTTAAAAATATTTTGTATATATCAATATTTTTAATCTAAATTATAGATATTATATTATAACCTTGGTAAATATAAACTTGTGTATATCCAACTAAATATATTGAATAACAACCTGCTTTCAGAGATTTATAGTTAATAATTGCAAGCATTTTATGGAATTATATTAATTTACTCCAATTCAATTTTTGATTATCCTATCTGACTCTTTGATTAAATAATTATTCCCACTGTACATCTTGATTTAATGACTCAATTGTGCTTTTTAGATCTATTCGAATTATTCAGAAACATGATAAGCTATGCTATAATTTTAAAATTTCTTTGATGAGCAATTGTATTGAATAATTTGGCTTCAGAACAATTTATTTTAATGTATAAGTTTCGAGTTATAACTTCTATAAATATAATTTCAGCAAAAATACAATAAAATTTAAAGTAGTAGATTTCATAATTGCATCGTTAGAAATTGACTAATAGCAAATAAGGTAGATTGAAGTATGTTAAGTATTATGAATCAATCATTTCAATAGAGTTTTTTTAGTATATAAAATTAAAATTATAAATTATATTAACTTTAATCCTTAATGCAATCAAGATACAAGCAAAGATGTGATTTGTACAGGTCGGAATACAATAATTTGAAAAAAATATGTTAAATATTAACTTCTAATTAAGAGCTATTATTTATAAAATATCTCAATTAAATTTTTTATTTTATTATTTTATAGTACTACTGAAATTCTTTTGCTGCTTCTGAAGAAGTGCCTGCTATTTTAAGCCTAATGAATATGCTCCTTTACTAGATTTATTCCATAAAGGTTTTTGCTAATTGTATTTGTAATTAGAATAATATTCTTTTAAGGCTCATTGCTTAATTTCTCAAGACAGACACTCATTTATGAATGACCTTTAAGCACCATCATATTATATATTTATATCTAAGGTGTTGAAGAAGATTATTGTTCTAAGATTGCGTTTAAATTCCAAACATACTTTTTGTTTCATGAAAAAGTTGTCACAATTATTTAAGTAGAAGCATACTGATGCTACAACCGCCGAATTCATTAACTAACGTAAACTCTTGTAATGATGTAACACTGTGAAAAGAATTCATCAAATCTGAAATTTAATCAAATCTACTATTTTGTTACGCTATGTTAATATCTACATCAACATCGTGAACTAGATACAAGATTATCTATGTTATTAATTCGCCCATATCTATTTCGGTCTTGATTGCATTTAACCCAATAATATTGTTATAATTAACTGATAAATAAATTTCAATACTAGAATTTACCATGCATTTTTAACTTAATGTTTATTAATAAATAACTATTTTTTGTAGATAAAATATTCAACTCAAACAACTTATATGATTTAGTATTTCGAAATAATATAAAATTTAATATTAAGTATAAATAGAAATATTTACCAGATATTAAACAATAATCAAGAATTCTCTTATTGTATTATATTATAATTTTATTAATTAATTATTCAAACAGCATTCTATCCTAAACGACATATAAACTTTGGGTTAGAGTGTGGTATAATATGAATTTCTGTTTTAAATTATTCACAATTCTGACGTCAGAGATATCTCTATGTTTTAGTTAATAAACTTTAAATTATAGATTTTAATTATATTTAAATGAATAGTTTAGTATAAATTGATGATATTATAAATTGTTCTAAAATATTAATAATAACTTAATATGGTTTTAAAGAGACGAATGTGTTATCAACAGCATAATTCAATTAATATTTATTTATGTATTTATTCCGCACTATCCCTAAAAATATATCAATTCGTGTTGGAATGCGATTTTAATTATAAAATTAAAAAAAATTAAATATATACTATTGTGAATAACTTGAACAATTTCTTATTCTTGGTAAATATTCTATTTTTACTGATTTATCTCATTAAAATTATAAAACCTACAGATAATCGAATTATCTTTTTTAATGGATGAAATTGCTTGAATAACTATTAATATCAATTAACTAAGTTTATTTAAATTAATATCAAAAACTTATATGCAACTTAACAAATAGAAATAAGTAATTAAAGCTTATTGCTACCTTTTATAAATCTAATAATTAACTTCATTTGCTAAAAATTATTAAAATAAATAAAAAATGCAGTATTCCCTCTAATATATCTTTCTATTTCACTATTTGATAGTATATTGTTACAAATGAGCTTAAATTATTTTCACAAGCTTGCTTCGCATAAATTCAAAAGAAATAAGTCGTTGACACCTGCATAAACTATTATACAATTAAATTTATTAATAATATTTTTTAAAAATTTAATACTAGGATTAGCATATTAATTTGTCATTGTAATATTTTATTTGTTAATGATAAAAACAATAAAAATTTATTGTATAAATTTATGTAAATGATTCTATCTAAGATTTTCAAGACATTTGGAGAGGGTCACTGAAACTTATGAGTTGACCTGAAATTAAGCAAATCCACTAAATTTGGACTCCTGAGCAAGATTGTAATATCAGGACACAAGATGTATAGCAATTTTCAAAATATGGAGGGGTCAATTTAGTCATTTTTAAATTTTGTTAAAATTTGTGTAAGGCCGAAACTTTTCCACGCTAAAATGAAAGGTAAATTAATTTTCCCATAAATCCCAAAATTAATGACTCTGGTCATTTAGACTTCGTTGAACACAAATATGAAATTTGTTTTGTCGAATCATCAAATTTTGCAAAGATACAAGCACTTAAAGTTTTGTTATAGGAATTGACAAGTAATTATTTTTAAAATAGTAATTTAGGGTTATCAAATCATCGGGAGAGGGTCACTGAATTAATGGGTTTATTTGAAATTTAGCAAATTTACTTAATTTAAATTACTGAGTAACATTCAAAAAATAAATATATAGTTTCTTAATAAATGACAAGAATCAGGTTAATGAACTAATGATCAAAGTGCTTTTGTTACCAAGTGTCCATATTTAGAGGGTTAAACCATAATCGTTTAAAGTCTATGAAAATTGATTTTGTCCTTTCAAACTATTTTGATACTGCATTTTCAACTTTAGTACTTCATTTTCGATTTTGGAGTCTTTCACCGTAAACTTAAAGATTTAGATATTTCTACCCATGTTGATGAATTAAAGATATCCACTAAATAAAATTAATAATGTTATAAAATAGCATGGGAATTCGCATTCACAAACTACTATTTTTATTGCAAATGTTTAATATCTTATATAAAAAAATAAAAAATAATTTATTCGAGTTTGAAACAATTCAAAAGGTTTAAAATACATATCTTAAGTCTAAATGAGAGCATACAACTTTTTTTGAAATTGTAATTGTGATTTTTTCAATTGAGTTTTAATAGTAATAGAGTGTTAAGGACTTCATTAATTTTTATATCTTTGGATTTTAATCTATTTTGCTGTAGCAATAGACTTCTGAATAATATGAAGATGAGTATTATCATTAAATATTTTCCATGATTATCAATTTTTCTCTGAAAATTAGATTATTGATCTCACTGAATTCTTTCTCAATTTCTTTAACAGTTTTACCTACTGTAGTGATAGCAGGTTGATGAGCTCTTTAATCTCCAGTCATCTATAGGAAGTTCTTAAATAAATTAATTTCCTTTGGCAATTCTCTTATGCGTCTTGCTTATTCAATCAGAAAGTTTATCTAGATTCGCTCTTCCATCTGTTAATGATTAATTATCTGAATTAGCGTATTTCTTAGCTTGATCCAAATGGCTTACTTATCTATTATTCGCATCGTTAAGTAGGTAACTGATATATATATATATATATAAATATATTTATCCACTATTTTCATATAATTACACTCCTCTTATCATACAATTTACTTGCTTCACTTTGAATTGTAAACTTCTTGAATTTGAACTTGTTCCATAGCGAAACACTGCAAATAACTTCAGCAAAACAGTACATAATCCAATACCATAGCCACACTTTAATTTATTAAGAGGCATTCTTACCTAAAAGCCAGTTTTTCAATTAAAGAAATAAAAGCAATTAAAGTTAAAATAATATCCTTGAACTAATATGAATGATAATAATGTCAATTACAATAAAAATTCCTTATGTTTGTTACATTTTATGGATCTTTTATTGGATAATCATATTTATTTCTTGTTACTTGATGAATTTTAATAGAAAGTTAATACTATGCCAGTTGCTCAAAATACTTAAACTATTCACTGGGATTGATGCTAACCATATACAAAGAAAGTCCTTGATAGTGATTTTAAATCCTTTAATATCTCCAGAACTTGTTCTCGTATTCTTAAAGTTTGAGATTCACAACGATACTGTCTTTCATATGATATTAAGGTCAGCTCCCTAGGGTGGCTTAAAATACGATTCATAAAACAAATCATTTTATTCATTGCGCTCTACCTTTTTATTTTAATATTTAAAAATTAAATGCTTTTACTTAATTTAAAAATAAAAACTAAATATCAATTTACATAAAAATTAAATACATAGCAGTACTATTTAATACGCTAATTCTTATTTTTGAATTGCTTTATTTGCCTATTTTTTATTTATTTTATTATTAATTATTTACTTGAGCAAATTATGGAAGAAGAGGAATGTGAGATCAAGCAGCAGACTCAGAATGCGGTGACCAAAGTTCAGAAACCAATTGCGGAGAATCAAGAGATGAGGTTTCAAACTTTTGAATATTATATTTCAAAATTCAAGAATTATTTTTAATGCTTCTATGCTCTTTTATGATACATGAAGATGGAAGAGTGATTAGTAACTATTATTCGGTTCAATTAAACAAATATTATTTCTTCATGGAGCTTTTTATATTGATTATTTATTTTAGTACTTGAGTTTTAAAAATCACACGAACTCCAGCAAATATAAGTCTTATTGCTCCATAATAAATTGCATCTTTAGCTATATTATTTCCTACCAGAGTCGATTTCAAGAGAAATAAAAAATAATCTAAAAGATTGGTTATTTTAATTATAAGAACTTCTCAAATTAAGGTATTATAATCAAAACCCCAAAACCCTTTCAGTAGTTTGATTGAGTTTTTGATTGATAAAAGTAGACTATTAGTGCATACTTTATTAGGGTTTTAATAGGGTTTATGTAGGGGTTTAATGTTTAAATATTAGTATTTTAAGTGAGTATAACAAGCGAGTTTTTAAAATATTTCACACAAACATAATCTTAGAGTCATGTGGCAGTTCTCTGAATTTTATCTTTCTAAGTTGATGTTTGATTGTTTCTATTATTTGTTAATTCTCTTAGCTTGGCTTGATAATAGTTGAGTATGCAAGTTGATATCTTCTATGATGAGCTTGGCTTGATAATACTTGAGTATGCAAGTTCTCTGAGACCTCCATTTATTTTATTTTTATCGAGATATTGTTTGATTCTCTGCTTAGAATCTCTCTCACCCCTGCAGCTAAAGTAATCGTTTCTTGGCATGTCGCTCTCTATTATTATTACTGCTAGAGCCCAGATATCCCATTAAGCGTCTCCATTTCTCAAATCCTCTCTCTCTGAAAAATATCCAGAAGTGCCGTATACATTTCCTTATGCAGAGGCTTGCACTCTTTGAGCTCTGTTGAAGTCAATAATATAAACTCTAAGAGCCTTCAAGTTCATCATGATGTTCTCTGGCTTTAAGTCTCTATGAACATAACCTAGGTTGTGAAGCTCTTCAATCCCCTAAACTATCTGCTATTCTATCTAGCTAATTTATCTCTGACATCTATTGTCATATAAGAATTTTCTGTAAGTCATTTCAAGTAAAGGAAACCTAAAAGCTACATGATCTTTACCAAGTAAAATAGCATCAAGCTAGATGATATGCCTGCACTCATTTAACTTTGCCTTTTAAAGAGCATAATACTCATTAGCAAATTCCATTTGGAACTTGTCATCAGCAAGGAAGTAATTGAAAGGATATATCTTGTAAGCATATTAGTCATCAGTAATGACTCTCTTCTCTATTTTATCTTCAAGAGTGAGATAGATTTCTAGGCAAGAATCTAAGTCAATGATTTTTAATATGAGAATCTTCATCGCCTCAATCTTTGCCATGATTTTATTGATCTCAGAGACTGGAAAGTACTTGACTGCTTTCTTCATTTTAACTTACTTCTAGACTTCAACTCTAAGAGAATCCACTGGATTTCTTGATCTTCTCTTTTAGAGGAATCTATTCCCTGTAGGTTCATGAATAAAGACAAAACTTTAATTGTGCTTATTCTTTAAGTGCACTTTGAGGTCTCTAGTATGAGAATATGGCTTCTCACAGAACTCACAGACATACTTCCCATCTTTCTTTTAATGCTAGAGATATAACCTTGGCATATCGTTGTGTATATCTCTCAAGTGTCTCTTATAAGTTGACTTGTAAGGGAAAACTTTATTGCATTCTTTGCATTAATAGTCTACTTTGGGTGGTATTTATTAATGCTCTATGGAGGGTTGTTTAAACTCCTCCTCAATTTGCTCAGCTTATATGATGACCTCCTACTTAACTTATATTTAAATCTAAAAGCTAGACTGGTCAAAGTTGCCATAAGTAGGCTCCCACTGAGTAAAAACGTCTCTGGTCTTTACTTTTCTTGGTTGCTGGAATGATAATTTTTATTGACTTTACCCAAGTAATGCCGCTATTCTCTAAAGGTTAGCGCTCATTTTAGTTTGCTGATATATTTTATTATAATAATGATAAAATATACCTAGAAATACTATAATAGTCGAGTATAAGACACTCTGGTAGATTCTGGGCTGAGAGGTAAGAAATTTAAGTAACCATAAAAGACTGTAAGTCGACTTATTTTATAAGTATATTTTACATTTTAGTAAATTAAAAGACTCCTAATGAATTTTGTTTCTCTAGGTGGTCCTCCAAATCAAGTTTGGACTTAATTTGTAGGTAAAGTTATTAAATATTTTTATATTTAATATGCTCCTAATTAAGTTTTAACCTTAAAATTTAACTCCTAATAAAGTTCGAACTTAATTTGGAGGACCTCCTAAAATAATTAAACATTATTATGAGCAATTTAATTGAGATAGTTTGATAAAAATTTAAATCAATCTGTAAAACTTGGATCAAGTTTTTCAATGCTTCTCCTCATATCTTTTCCAGGTTGACCTCCAGTAAGTTCTCCCTATTTAGTAGTAAGATTTTAATAAAATTAGAATGAATATGCATAATTTTAAATTTCATTAACATTTCTAGAAAGAGGATGCAAGATGGAGTCTATGAATGATGCAATGAAGAGAATCTAATCTCAAGATTTAATAGGAAAATTTCGAAGTAAAGAGGACCTCTATAGGTACTTGGTTTAGCAAGGTAAACTTTTAACTAATACTAATAATTTAACCATAGTTGGATTGTTCTTGCCAACCCAGGAAGGAACTAAAATCTCATTATTAGAAGTATTACTGAGTGAAGAGAAAAAAGCATTTAAGTCTAATGAAATTAGGATGATTGAAATTCCTAACTACCCTGAAATATCAGTAACAAATCTCTACGATGATGCTATAAATGAGTGATCCAGAAGTTGCTCTCTACCTTCCATCAAAGTTACAGCTCTCTTATAAGTTGCCAGAGAGAAACTTCTTCTTTGGTGTTCTTGCAACTCTGAAACCTGAGTACTTAAATGAAGTTATTTAAGAAGCTCACAAGAAACGCTACAGCATCTCTCCTGAAGAAAAAGAGAAGCAAGGTATTAAAATAAGTGACACCTGGCTGTAGGAACTTCAAAAGCATCCTTTCATTTCAAGTAAGCTTAGTCTTCTAACTTTATAGAAAAACCTGGCACTGCTATATACTTGATGAAAGAGCGCAGCAAATTAAACAGAGAGAGAAAGTCTCAAGTAAAGCATGAATTGAGTAAGAGACTCTTCAAAGATTTCTAAAAGCCTGACGAGATGAACATAGATGCAGGAGCTGGCACTAAGAGAAGAAACATAGGCCCAAGCAAGCCTTAAGAGGAAGAAAAGAAAGAGAAGCCAAATCCCTTTACGGGCAAATTTACTATGTGAACTTATTCATTCGTTTAAATCTAAAACTTATTTATATACACAAAATCTCCATTCTCTTGCGCACACTTTAGCTTTCTCATCACTGACTCTTTTAGCAGCACTCTTAATAAAATCGACTGTATCTATCTTTAAATCATGCATCAGACGGTAGAGCAGCAATTTCTTATAATGACCTTTCAATAACCCCCAATATAATTCAATTCCATTAAACTAAGGGCTGTAAGGAACATTAAATACAGGTGTTATGTTTAGCCTTTCATATTCCTTCCTTGAGCCTTTAGTTTTATGAACTGATAAGTTATCAACGAACAGAATAATCTCTTAGTCAGCGTACTTATCTCTGAGTTATTGTAAAAACTTAATATATTATTCAGTCTTTATAGAGCGAGGGTGGATAACATAAGTTTCGAGTCCAATATATTCACTGATTCCACCAAGTATGTCATGAGTTTAAACCTAAACCTTTTAATCATATACTATTATGTTACTATATCTCTTTTACCAAGACCTTTATATGAAAGTATTAAAGGTAAATACTGCCTCATAAGCGTGTATGAACTTGATGTTATTAGTAATAGCCCTCTGCATTTAATCGAATATATAATATAAATTATCCTTTTAAAATGGAACATTAAAGTCAATCACTCTCTTTATACGATTGACTGTCTTGTAAGATATTCTATTATTTTTATAAATGTTAGGTATCGATTAAGCAGAGATGTGAAGCTCAGGAAATTGGAGATGAAACATCACAGCCCTCTAGGCTAGAGAGAAATGAGCCCAGTATTTAAGAGTCTTATCATTAATAAGAAAGTCAAAATTATGCTATTAGAATTTTAAGGGTCTCTTAGGCTTAGAATTAAGATGCTATCTCTTTAAATTCAATGCTAATAGACAGTGAGACCTAACAGTAGAATGTGATTTATAGAGCAGCCTTGCTATAGACGTGTAATTTAGAATAGGCTTGAGTTGATCACTACAATCATCACATCCATATCGCAACTTAAACAATAAATCTATATGCTCACTGTCATAAATTGACCACTAACCTCGCATATACTCACTTAAAATACTAATATTTAAACATTTAACCCCTACATAAACCCTATTAAAACCCTAATAAAGTATGCACTAATAGTCTACTTTTATCAATCAAAAACTTAATCAAACTACTGAAAAGGTTTTGGGGTTTTGAATGTAATGTGATTTAGAATTATATATTTATAAAGTGGGGTGTTTAAATTTTATTATTATTGTAGGAACGCATTTGATTTGGGAAAATGATTAAAATTAATATATTATTAATTGCATTCAGTATATTTTTTTTAAAATGTCTTCAACCTTGACAATATTATAAAATATGAGACGATGATTGTTATTGTTATAATGATTTTATCACTTTTCCCAAATTAGAAGTTCATAATTCTGTTTTTTGGAGATAGAAAGGAAACAAATTATCTCAATTTCTGGGATAATTGAGGAATTTTCGCAAAAAAAGTACAGATAAATTGCAGGATATACCGTAGAATTGAATTAGATTTGGATTTTATAACTTTTGATTTAATATCTGCTAGCCCATTAATATAAATATTTCTTTAATTAAATTTTTATTCATTTTCATAAGCTAATGTATTTTTTCTACTATTAAAAATGGAATTTATGAATTTATAAATTAGATTAAATGATCATCTTTTTCATTAATCATCAAGACTCGGCAGATGGCAGCTAACAGGACCTTTTTTGTTGTTGTAATTTAGGAGAGCCTTAGGTGATGAGTTTTGCCAACAAATTTCATTGACAGCCCAGAATGAGCCTCTAATTTTTATTTTTTTCTTTCCTTTGTCTCAATCTTCATCATCATCGCATTGTTTTCTTTAATAATGAAATCAAGTTTCATTTACTACATAATACTTTCATATTTAGACTAAGAAGAACTTGATTTAATTATTCAATCATTATATTTTAAATAGATATTATTGAATTTAATAAATTTTCCTCGACAAAAATTTCAAATTTAGCGTGGTAATTTTTAATTACTTACTCTCTTTACAAATATTTTATTAACTCCTACTTTACTTTTTTTTCTGATTTAGTTTTGATGGATTGTATATTTTAATGATTTCAAGTTAATTATAGAAACTTGACGGAAGATAAAAAATTTGAAGGTCATTTATGATGTAGTTCTTGATCACATCATATTATAGTAAGTAAGTAGATAATATTTTATTTTAAGGAAACTTTGATCTTTAGCAATAACGAGCTTTTAACTTATGTCAATATTTTGATTACTCATGCTCGAGATGTAAGTGGTATTCCTTTCCTTAAAATTACTCATAATAATTGTTTTACATCAGTATATTGACATTGTTAAAAATATTCCTAATTTAATTCAACTAATTTATGTTTATTTTTAATTTATTTGATTTCCATTTATAATCGTGGGTTAAGATATAATCTAAAAGTATAAAATTATTTTGAAATTTAGGAAATTGTAAAACGACAGAATTCAAAAATACCATAAATTAAGGTTGATTCTTTATTTAATTGATAATTAAGAACTTAAATAAATATATTAATCGTTTTATTTAGTTTTGCATGAGTTTACCTATTTCCATTGTATTAGATATTTTCTTAGTAGTTAAGTTAATTTTTATCCATTTATATTAATAAAAGCCAATTTATTTTGAATATGATAATCTGCAACTTTCTATTTACTTTAGTAATCATCTCTAATTTTGATAGTTATTTTATTTTAAGGATTTCTGCGAGAGTAAATCGGTTAATTCAAAAGATTTTCTTATTAAAAAGATTTTTAACAATCATCCATAAAATATAAAAATATATTATGAAAAAAAAATCTTATATATATATTTTTATGGAAAAAATAAAGCTTCCGCAGTCAGGAACAGTAAGCATGATTAAATTCTTGTAGATTTAAATATTGTAAATTAGCGTGTTCGAATCTTATTTATATTGAATTATAAAAACAAGTGATTGTAATTAAAGAGTAATTTATAAAAGTGATATAAAAAACAAAATGAAGCATGAGTATCTTTAATTTAAGAATTTTATACTATAATATGATAAGCTTTATTTTAGTTTAAACAATCATTAAAAAACTCGTTATCGTTGATTTGAAGTACTTATCAGATGATTTATAATTTTAGCATTTACAATATAAACTTGTTTTTTATCTGTTATGTATTATATACCCTATACATTTTATTTCCTTTCTACTATTCCATGCCAATAATGTATCTCTAAGCGAGCCTTTGAATGATTCTCAATAAAAAGCTTTAAAATTAAGAAGAATTCAGATAAATAAAGCCTCTAGAGTAAAAAGGATCACACATGCTATTAAAAAGAAACTATTAACTAATTCCCTATTCATATAAGACTTTACCTTAAAAATAAAGAGCGCAGAATTAGAGAAGCATAAATTTGAAATTAATTATTAATAAAAAGATTAAATCTTAAAACTAACATAATCATTAAAAATGTTTATTGACAAATTTGAGCAACAAAGAATGAAGATATTACAGATAGTAAGCATTTTATTTATAAATTGTTTTAATTGTTTATAAGTTTAAATTTTATATTGCTAATCACCAAATTACTTATTCAATTTCTCTTTTATAACAAGTTGTTGATTATTATTTTACAAACTTCCTTTAATTTGTATTTCTCTTATATAGAAGTTACATCAAAATTGACATCAGGTAAGGAAGTTCAAAAGCAAACTTGAAAATTTTGGTGGAGTATTCAGAAGACGAAATCGAAATGATGATACTAGAATTGTGAGAATTAACGAGAAATGTAATTAAAATACAAAATTTAGATAAAAGAATTATAAAGCGGAATTAAGAATAATTAATTTCAAAACAAAAGATCTCATAGATGGAAGAAGCCAAGATTAATGTAAATCTACACAACACAAGCAAGAGTTTTCATAAAAGAATATGGAACAACTAGAGAAGAAGACTTCGAGCAAATAGCTGAGAAGAGGAATGAGAATTTATGAAGATTTGGAAACGATAGAAAGGGATTAGATGTTAAACCGGAATTCTCAAATAATCGCATGGGATGAACTAGTTTAATACTAAGGAACGAAAATAAAACAATCGTGAATAAGCTTTTATGGAGATTCAATGACATCAAAGATAATTTTTCAGAGATGGAAAGTAATCACTTAATCTAAGCGGAGCAAAGAGCAGCATGAGCTATCAAACTGAAACTCAATATAGTCCACTGAAAATCAAATGAGTACATATTGCGAAAGAACCTAAAGAATGAGAGGTCCTGTCAAAGTCAGAAGGGACTGCAACGATAGGAGCAGAGAAGAATCAACAAACTTCATGAATGAAGAAGAACCCAGTAGATGGAGAGAAGAGAAATACTAATCTAGATTTTGTAAATAATTAAATTTTAAGCAACTTATATTCTACAAATTAAAACGAATCTGATTTTATATATTGCTATTAAATATCTATAAAAGTTTCTAATTATATATTTTTTGTCTTAAAAATAAGGATTTATAGATTTAAAATTAAGTTATAGGCTTGATCATTTTATTTTATAGTATAAAACTTAAATTTATAAAAATTATTGAAACAAATCGACAGAAGTGATGTATTCACATATGAAAGTGGTAACTTCAATTTTTTAGACTGAGTTCATTATTTTTATATACTATCAGTTAGTATTTTATTCCTTTTTTTTAAATTTTACTAAATTATTTCACTACTATTATCAAAGTACAATCGGAATGTAAAAAATATAATTAACCAAGCTCTTTTAAATATTCGGGTTTTATCTTAAAAATTTAAATTAATTCCTATCATACTTATTTAATAAAAAAATGGATTAATTTAAGAATGAATGATGATGTGCTTTTTGAGCTGCGGAAGGCTAGTGATTAAATAGGAGATGTGTAATTTTCAACCAGAAGCATCGGCTGGAGAGAGAATCTAAAAATCCAGTTTTATGAGAAGATTGGAATCAGAGTGAAAGTGCAAGACTCTGGAGTTTTTATTTCCTCATTCCTAATAAAAGTTGTCTAAGAGTTATCAAAACTTTGATAATAAATGGTGGACAAGCTTTGATCAATTCATCTATTCTACTATCACCAGCACTGATCTGTTGACCTGTCTCAATGTGAATTGCAGCTTCCTATCAAAGACGTGACAGCAAGTCTTGTTGACAACAATAAATTAGAATAAATAGATAAAAAATTTAGTACCGTTGCTTTTCCCATTATGACATTTTGTCCAAATGTTTAATGCTTGAGCATAGAGATTCTATGATGCTCGCTACTCCAACTTAAATGAGGAAGTAAATTGTACTATTACTATCCTTCTACTTTGCGGTTGTACGATTTGGATCATCTTTAAGAGAAAAGAGAGAGGGTTTGTCAAACCATTAATCAAGAACCAGCATCTAGATTCGACGCAAAGTTCTCATTCAAAAACCTGAATTGTTTGGGCGAATTGGGGGTAGAAGTTCACTTTGGGAAAATAGAAGTTGTAGATTATTGAATTAGGCTAACTTGCTGGTAGTCATATGGTAAATTAGTCGACAGTCCAGTATCTCAATGCTATTTGTTGGAGAAGCCATTAAATCTCTGATTTTAAGTCCAAGGATCAAGTCAGCACTGGAATTCTTGTTGCAGAGGAAGCAAAGTAGTTTTAAAATGAAAGTTTTCAGGTGCTGCCTAGAAAGTCATCGAAAAGCTTGCTCAAAGGTTGGTATGAATGCTTAAAGCGACGTGAAAGGCTGGAAGTTGCTCATAACTTCGCTAAAATTTTATTACCAGATAAAAAACAGCCACAGTGATTTAAGCTGATATACTACCTTGAAGCTGTTTACTAAACTATGATGGTTCAGTCAAAATGAAACTTGGCCATTTTCCATAACTACCATTTTGAGAGCTGCAAAGAATTAAAAACTGCTGGATAATGAAAGAGCTTGTATCCTGAATAGCATGAAAGGATTTTTTCTATATGATGGCAATATTTTTGAAAACACAGCAAAATACAGCATTTTAAAACAGATACTTTCAAAATTAAAAGCAGTTTTTAGATAGCCTTGACTTTGCTTATGGAAGTGAAGCACGCTGAATTCTCCGTTTGGAGCAATCTAAACCAATGATAGGCAAATTTTGAGAGCACTATTGGGGCCACCTTTTGGTATGATGTGGAGATTTCCGGGCGCAAAGTATTTTACAGCAAAAGGGAGCTCCTCGTTATATGCCTAATTTTGAGGTTGCTTCTCAAAAGCTGAGGTACATTCAAGAGGGATAGCGGTATTCATTGCCAATGCAAGGTGAGAAATGGCCTGTGAATTATCAAAAGGATTAAATACTTATTGAGAGTACAAAGATCTTGTGTATTTCACTTTGGTTGCCAGAGCAATCTTTAAGCAAGAAGAAATCTGAAATGCTGAAAAAATAAAAAAAAGCTAATTAATTTATGCTTATCAGAGTTTAAGAATAAATCTAAGCTCAAGAGGCTATTTTGAGGTAGTGATTGGGTTTGTAGGTGGGAGCCCTAAAGCAGATCAATCCTTTTTGCAGATTGTTGAATGCACAAGTAGAGAGAACCTATGATCATTTTGAACTTGAATGTGATAATTAAACACCATTGCACAATACACAGATACTTCTACACTAGCAACGAATTCAAACGCATTGTGTAGAGTGATTTTAAATATATGTGAATGTTAAATTCTTTAAAATTTAAGTATAAGCTAAGCTTTATTATCTAAACGCAAATAATTATATAAATACAAAGCAAGAGGGGGTTCACACTGGTCCACTACGAAAAATGGGGAGGGAAACATAATCTTGATTTTTTTTTCTGAAATTTTAGTTAAAAAATAACTGCCATGTTTTTGATATTAACTTTTTGATTTTTAATTAGAGATATTCTAAAATTTATTCAGTTTAATTTTGAAAAACATGTTTTTAGCTTAAATTATTATTATTATATTTGAATTTAAATTATAACAGTAAAAAAAACATATATAAAAAAACAAAATATATTAATAAACAATCAAAAACATGGCAGTTATTTTTTAACTAAAATTTCAGAAAAAAAAATCAAGATTATGTTCCCTCCCCATTTTTCGTAGTGGACCAGTGTGAACCCCCTCTTGCTTTGTATTTATATAATTATTTGCGTTTAGATAATAAAGCTTAGCTTATACTTAAATTTTAAAGAATTTAACATTCACATATATTTAAAATCACTCTACACAATGCGTTTGAATTCGTTGCTAGTGTAGAAGTATCTGTGTATTGTGCAATGGTGTTTAATTATCACATTCAAGTTCAAAATGATCATAGGTTCTCTCTACTTGTGCATTCAACAATCTGCAAAAAGGATTGATCTGCTTTAGGGCTCCCACCTACAAACCCAATCACTACCTCAAAATAGCCTCTTGAGCTTAGATTTATTCTTAAACTCTGATAAGCATAAATTAATTAGCTTTTATTTTTTCAGCATTTCAGATTTCTTCTTGCTTAAAGATTGCTCTGGCAACCAAAGTGAAATACACAAGATCTTTGTACTCTCAATAAGTATTTAATCCTTTTGATAATTCACAGGCCATTTCTCACCTTGCATTGGCAATGAATACCGCTATCCCTCTTGAATGTACCTCAGCTTTTGAGAAGCAACCTCAAAATTAGGCATATAACGAGGAGCTCCCTTTTGCTGTAAAATACTTTGCGCCCGGAAATCTCCACATCATACCAAAAGGTGGCCCCAATAGTGCTCTCAAAATTTGCCTATCATTGGTTTAGATTGCTCCAAACGGAGAATTCAGCGTGCTTCACTTCCATAAGCAAAGTCAAGGCTATCTAAAAACTGCTTTTAATTTTGAAAGTATCTGTTTTAAAATGCTGTATTTTGCTGTGTTTTCAAAAATATTGCCATCATATAGAAAAAATCCTTTCATGCTATTCAGGATACAAGCTCTTTCATTATCCAGCAGTTTTTAATTCTTTGCAGCTCTCAAAATGGTAGTTATGGAAAATGGCCAAGTTTCATTTTGACTGAACCATCATAGTTTAGTAAACAGCTTCAAGGTAGTATATCAGCTTAAATCACTGTGGCTGTTTTTTATCTGGTAATAAAATTTTAGCGAAGTTATGAGCAACTTCCAGCCTTTCACGTCGCTTTAAGCATTCATACCAACCTTTGAGCAAGCTTTTCGATGACTTCTAGGCAGCACCTGAAAACTTTCATTTTTAAACTACTTTGCTTCCTCTGCAACAAGAATTCCAGTGCTGACTTGATCCTTGGACTTAAAATCAGAGATTTAATGGCTTTTCCAACAAATAGCATTGAGATACTGGACTGTCGACTAATTTACCATATGACTACCAGCAAGTTAGCCTAATTCAATAATCTACAACTTCTATTTTCCCAAAGTGAACTTCTACCCCCAATTCGCCCAAACAATTCAGGTTTTTGAATGAGAACTTTGCGTCGAATCTAGATGCTGGTTCTTGATTAATGGTTTGACAAACCCTCTCTCTTTTCTCTTAAAGATGATCCAAATCGTACAACCGCAAAGTAGAAGGATAGTAATAGTACAATTTACTTCCTCATTTAAGTTGGAGTAGCGAGCATCATAGAATCTCTATGCTCAAGCATTAAACATTTGGACAAAATGTCATAATGGGAAAAGCAACGGTACTAAATTTTTTATCTATTTATTCTAATTTATTGTTGTCAACAAGACTTGCTGTCACGTCTTTGATAGGAAGCTGCAATTCACATTGAGACAGGTCAACAGATCAGTGCTGGTGATAGTAGAATAGATGAATTGATCAAAGCTTGTCCACCATTTATTATCAAAGTTTTGATAACTCTTAGACAACTTTTATTAGGAATGAGGAAATAAAAACTCCAGAGTCTTGCACTTTCACTCTGATTCCAATCTTCTCATAAAACTGGATTTTTAGATTCTCTCTCCAGCCGATGCTTCTGGTTTAAAATTACA
>ARYC01020327.1:0-19409 GCA_000711775.1 Oxytricha trifallax
GATACTTTCAAAATTAAAAGCAGTTTTTAGATAGCCTTGACTTTGCTTATGGAAGTGAAGCACGCTGAATTCTCCGTTTGGAGCAATCTAAACCAATGATAGGCAAATTTTGAGAGCACTATTGGGGCCACCTTTTGGTATGATGTGGAGATTTCCGGGCGCAAAGTATTTTACAGCAAAAGGGAGCTCCTCGTTATATGCCTAATTTTGAGGTTGCTTCTCAAAAGCTGAGGTACATTCAAGAGGGATAGCGGTATTCATTGCCAATGCAAGGTGAGAAATGGCCTGTGAATTATCAAAAGGATTAAATACTTATTGAGAGTACAAAGATCTTGTGTATTTCACTTTGGTTGCCAGAGCAATCTTTAAGCAAGAAGAAATCTGAAATGCTGAAAAAATAAAAAAAGCTAATTAATTTATGCTTATCAGAGTTTAAGAATAAATCTAAGCTCAAGAGGCTATTTTGAGGTAGTGATTGGGTTTGTAGGTGGGAGCCCTAAAGCAGATCAATCCTTTTTGCAGATTGTTGAATGCACAAGTAGAGAGAACCTATGATCATTTTGAACTTGAATGTGATAATTAAACACCATTGCACAATACACAGATACTTCTACACTAGCAACGAATTCAAACGCATTGTGTAGAGTGATTTTAAATATATGTGAATATTAAATTCTTTAAAATTTAAGTATAAGCTAAGCTTTATTATCTAAACGCAAATAATTATATAAATACAAAGCAAGAGGGTGTTCACACTGGTCCACTACGAAAAATGGGGAGGGAAACATAATCTTGATTTTTTTTTCTAAAATTTTAGTTAAAGAATAACTGCCATGTTTTTGATATTAACTTTTTGATTTTTAATTAGAGATATTCTAAAATTTATTCAGTTTAATTTTGAAAAACATGTTTTTAGCATAAGATTATTATTATTATATTGAATTTAAATTATAACAATAAAAAAAACATATATAAAAAAACAAAAATTATTAATAAACTATAAAAAAACATGGCAGTTATTTTTTAACTAAAATTTCAGAAAAAAAAAATAAGGATGAGTGTTCCTCTCATTCGTAGTGGACCAGTGTGAACCCCCTCTTGCTTTGTATTTATATAATTATTTGCGTTTAGATAATAAAGCTTAGCTTATACTTAAATTTTAAAGAATTTAATATTCACATATATTTAAATCACTCTACACAATGCGTTTGAATTCGTTGCTAGTGTAGAAGTATCTGTGTATTGTGCAATGGTGTTTAATTATCACATTCAAGTTCAAAATGATCATAGGTTCTCTCTACTTGTGCATTCAACAATCTGCAAAAAGGATTGATCTGCTTTAGGGCTCCCACTTACAAACCCAATCACTACCTCAAAATAGCCTCTTGAGCTTAGATTTGTTCTTAAACTCTGATAAGCATAAATTAATTAGCTTTTTATTTTTTCAGCATTTCAGATTTCTTCTTGCTTAAAGATTGCTCTGGCAACCAAAGTGAAATACACAAGATCTTTGTACTCTCAATAAGTATTTAATCCTTTTGATAATTCACAGGCCATTTCTCACCTTGCATTGGCAATGAATACCGCTATCCCTCTTGAATGTACCTCAGCTTTTGAGAAGCAACCTCAAAATTAGGCATATAACGAGGAGCTCCCTTTTGCTGTAAAATACTTTGCGCCCGGAAATCTCCACATCATACCAAAAGGTGGCCCCAATAGTGCTCTCAAAATTTGCCTATCATTGGTTTAGATTGCTCCAAACGGAGAATTCAGCGTGCTTCACTTCCATAAGCAAAGTCAAGGCTATCTAAAAACTGCTTTTAATTTTGAAAGTATCTGTTTTAAAATGCTGTATTTTGCTGTGTTTTCAAAAATATTGCCATCATATAGAAAAAATCCTTTCATGCTATTCAGGATACAAGCTCTTTCATTATCCAGCAGTTTTTAATTCTTTGCAGCTCTCAAAATGGTAGTTATGGAAAATGGCCAAGTTTCATTTTGACTGAACCATCATAGTTTAGTAAACAGCTTCAAGGTAGTATATCAGCTTAAATCACTGTGGCTGTTTTTTATCTGGTAATAAAATTTTAGCGAAGTTATGAGCAACTTCCAGCCTTTCACGTCGCTTTAAGCATTCATACCAACCTTTGAGCAGCTTCGAGACTTTCTAGGCAGCACCTGAAAACTTTCATTTTAAAACTACTTTGCTTCCTCTGCAACAAGAATTCCAGTGCTGACTTGATCCTTGGACTTAAAATCAGAGATTTAATGGCTTCTCCAACAAATAGCATTGAGATACTGGACTGTCGACTAATTTACCATATGACTACCAGCAAGTTAGCCTAATTCAATAATCTACAACTTCTATTTTCCCAAAGTGAACTTCTACCCCCAATTCGCCCAAACAATTCAGGTTTTTGAATGAGAACTTTGCGTCGAATCTAGATGCTGGTTCTTGATTAATGGTTTGACAAACCCTCTCTCTTTTCTCTTAAAGATGATCCAAATCGTACAACCGCAAAGTAGAAGGATAGTAATAGTACAATTTACTTCCTCATTTAAGTTGGAGTAGCGAGCATCATAGAATCTCTATGCTCAAGCATTAAACATTTGGACAAAATGTCATAATGGGAAAAGCAACGGTACTAAATTTTTTATCTATTTATTCTAATTTATTGTTGTCAACAAGACTTGCTGTCACGTCTTTGATAGGAAGCTGCAATTCACATTGAGACAGGTCAACAGATCAGTGCTGGTGATAGTAGAATAGATGAATTGATCAAAGCTTGTCCACCATTTATTATCAAAGTTTTGATAACTCTTAGACAACTTTTATTAGGAATGAGGAAATAAAAACTCCAGAGTCTTGCACTTTCACTCTGATTCCAATCTTCTCATAAAACTGGATTTTTAGATTCTCTCTCCAGCCGATGCTTCTGGTTGAAAATTACACATCTCCTATTTAATCACTAGCCTTCCGCAGCTCAAAAAGCACATCATCATTCATTCTTAAATTAATCCATTTTTTTATTAAATAAGTATGATAGGAATTAATTTAAACTTTTAAGATAAAACCCGAATATTTAAAAGAGCTTGGTTAATTATATTTTTTACATTCCGATTGTACTTTGATAATATAACACCAGCTGAGAAACTATAGTGTTTTTTGTGCAATTATTTCAAAAATTTTCTGCCATTAGAGAATTTATTTTAAAATTAAAAAAGTTAAATATGAATTACCTTTATCTCATATAATTATCCCCTTTGTGCATCTTTGATTAAAGTCATTAAAAAATAGTTAACTCCTTATCTGATACATTTGTCTTCCCAACAAGATTTAATTGAATGATATAGATTATTGAAGTAAATATTAATTATAATAAATAGTTAAATTAAATAATTTTTTACACTTGATTTAAGATTTTATTATAACTGATGTCTATGTTGCTCTTAATATCAATTAATTATTTTGAGCACTTTTTTATCTCATGCTTATTTGATTTCATATTTTGAAAATTTCGTGATAAAATTATTCCATAAAATTTTACATAAAATCTAAGTTTATATTAATTTCATACTATATTTTAATCATTAATTTAAGCAAAGTGGTTGTCATTTTATGAAACAAATAATTTCAAGACCAAGTTTGATTATCTAGCACTTATGCCTGCAATTAACTTTTATGAAAATTCTATTCTTATTATCCAGATATATACTAAATAATGATTAATTCATTTTCTGCTAATTAAGAAATTATGCTATTAGCAAAGTTTTGTTAAACCTTGAATGTAGCAATATCTCTCTTCTTCACTTTCTTATTAATTAATCATATACTAATCGATATATAAATATATACATGAAATCGATATTAAAGTGATTTTCAAGGAAGTTTGAGTCAAATTATAATATGTAAAGGTTTTTTTATCAAATTTATGATAAAATGCTCCATGCATGTATTCATTTTTAATAACTACTTTTTAGATTGATAATTATAAAAGAAATGGGGGGGTCTAAGTCGGTACCACTGAATTTTTGAAATCCTAAGTCGGTACCATATGAAAAAAAAATTTTTACACAAAAATCCTAAGTCGGTACCACATAAAAAATTATTTTTTCATTAAAAAAAATTATAAGTAGTTAATATTATATTAAAAATCTCAGCTTAGGATTCATCTGGTTTTACTTTTTTCATTTTGACATGTCTTCTCTAAATAGCCTTCATTAAAAAGTCATGCAAATACAAATTTTCATCGCTTACTGTGCTATTAATATTTGCATAAAATTCTTTTTAGTTAAAACCATAAACTTTCAATTTAGTTTGTATCTCTAAAATTTCTTGGTCTTGTATTTTCATTGTTGTTTTCGTCTTCATCTTACATTTCAATGTCTTGTCCTTATTTTTTTTATTCTTCAAATTCTTCATCATAAACTTCATCATTTTCATCATCATTTTATTAATATTATTGTTGCTATTATTGAATAACATATTAAATTTGAATTCTTCATGGACAGGTGTGTCATTTCTTGATCTTAGTTTCATATTCAGTAAACATACACTGCATTTCATATCTCTCAAGAATCCCAATATCTAAAAGTGCTTCAACAAAATTTTTGATATCCTTAATAAATTGAAATACATCAATAATTTAATCAGCAGTATTTACAATATCTTCATGTCTTTTTTTTCTTTACATTAAAATTCTTTATATAATTAATTAAAATATGTTATCAAAATATAAAATAAGTTAACTTTAAAATAAATATTTATATTTTTGAAATAAAAAAAAATTTTTTTTATGTGGTACCGACTTAGAATTTTTGTGAAAAAAAATTTTTTTCATATGGTACCGACTTAGGATTTCAAAAATTGAATGGTACCGACTTAGACCCCCAAAGAAAGATGAATGTAGAAAAAACAAATTATTTATTATAATTTTTTACAATTTTGTTTATTATGAAAAATATTTAAACTTTCTCTCATATATTAATTTAGACTTTGATTAATTAGATATAAAATATTTTGTTATTTAATCCCTTCTATCACTTTTATGATTAAATCCGCTTATTGATTGAAACAAATTCTTGCATTACTCTGAATTATTGTTCCAAATTATCTTTCATATTGAAATATTTTAATGTTATTTCATCAACATTTTTGTCTATCGGATTTAAATTAAAAGTCATGTTTAGTTACTAATGAAACTAAAAATTAGCAAATATGAAATAATATCTTTACTCTCAATTCAAATGAATTTATTTATCTTAACTAATTTTAATGTTTGATATCTCCCATTCTAACCTGTTTTAAATAAGAAAACCTTACTATGATTTGTCTTAAATTTTATTTAAAATTATATCAAAAAATAGTAAGATAAATTATAATAAAGCATATTATTGAATGATATAAACATATTTTCTTGTAAATTTTAAATTTACTTGAATTATTAAGAATCTGCATTTGAGAGGCGTTTTAAGAAAATATGATATATTTAAAAAATGGATGCCTAGTTAAATATTAATTTATCTTGCTATCGATATCCTTTCATAATAATCTTTGACATTCAGTGTCGATGTATTGTCACACTTCTCTTAAATGCAGCTTAACATCTTCTGCACATGATGGTAAAGTGAAATTGTGTGCAATCTATTGACTTTAGTGGTTCATTTCTGTTATTTTTTGAGTAATTAATTACTCTATGCATAATTGCGAGATTTAAAGCAAATATTTTCTTGTGCTATTATGGATTTTGATACATATTTTCTTATTTTTTAAAACTCCTATCTAATTATGGTGGTCATAATAATACAAGAGTGCACAATAATATTTTTGTAGTTGTTGATATTAGCAAATATAAACGGTTCATCGCATTTTCTCTAACGACCATCTTTTTAATATCCTATGTTTGTGAATAGCAGTTAAAACTTCAGCGGGGTTGAAAGTAGATCAATTTATTATATAGGTGAAATTTATCTGATAGGTTCAGCATCTATTGGAATGCCATTAAATCCTATCGGAATTTCCGATATCTAATGTTTACTTTTTTATTTATACAAGGTAATCAAAACCGCAAAACCCTTCCAGTAGTTTGATTGAGTTTTTGATTGATAAAAGTAGACTATTAGTGAATACTTTATTAAGGTTTTAATAGGGTTTATGTAGGGGTTTAATGTTTAAATAATAGTAATTTAAGTGAATATATGCGAGGTTTGGGTCAGTTTATGACAGTGAGTATATAGATTTATTGTTTAAGTTGAGATATGGATATGATGAATATAGTGAATAACTCAAGCCTGTTCTAAATTATACGTCTATCAACTAGCAATAAATTCAAAGAGATAGCATCTTAAATCGAAGTCAAAGAGTCACTTAAATCTAAGCAACATCATATTGACTATCTTATTAAGGATAAGACTCTTAAATACTGGGCTCATATCTCTCTAGCCTAGAGGGCTGTGATGTTTCATCGCCAATTTCCTAAGCTTCACATATCTGCTAATCATAGCTAACATACATAAAAAGAATGGAATATCTTACAAGACAGTCAATCGCATTAAGAGAGTGATTGACTTTAATGTTCCATTTATAAGAATAATTTAAATTATATATTCGATTAAATGCAGAGGTCTTAAGAGCATAATATAAAGTTCATTCACGCTGATGAGGCAGTATTTACATTTAATACCTTTATGTCAAGGTCTTGGTATAAGAGGTATAGTAATATAGAAATTTATAATCAAAAGTTTAAGATATAAACTCATTCAATCCTTTGTGGAATCATTGAAGATAGTGGCCTAGAGACCTATGTTATCCACCCTCGCTCTATAAAGATGAATAATATATTAAGTTCTTACAATAACTCAGAGACAAATACGCTGACTAGGAGATTATTCTGTTCGTTGATAACTTATCAGTTCATAAAACTAAAGACTCAAGGAAGGAATATGAAAGGCTAAACAATAACACCTGTATTTAATGTTCATTACAGCCCTTAGTTTAATGGAGTTGAATTACGCTGGGGGTTAATGAAAGGCCACTACAAGAAACTTTTACTCTATCACTTGATGCACGACTTAAGGATAGATACAGTCGATTTTATATAGAGTACTGCTAAAAGAGTCAGCGGTGATAAAGCTAAAGTATGCGCAAAAGAAGGAAGATTTTCTGTATATAAATAAGTTTTAGACTTAAACGAATGAATAACTTCACATATTAAATTTACCCGTAAAGGAATTTGGCTTCTCTTTCTTTTCTTCCTCTTGAGGCTTGCTTAGGTCTATGTTTCTTCTCTTAGTGCCAGGTCCTGCATCTATGTTCATCTCGTCACGCTTCTAGAAATCTTTGAAGAGTCTCTTACTCAATTCATGTTTTACTTGGGACTTTCTCTCTGTTTAATTTGCTGCGCTTTTTCATCAAGTATTTGGCAGTGCCAGGTTTTTTAATAAAGTTAGAAGTCTAAGCTTATTAGAGATGGATGGGTGAACTTGAAGTTCCTACAGCCAAGTGTCACTTATTTTAATACCTTGCTACTCTTTTTCACAAGAGAAATGCTGTAGCGTTTCTTGTGAGCTTCTTAAATTACTTCATTTAAGTACTGAGGTTTCAGAGTTGCAAGAACACCAAAGAGAAGTTTCTCTCTGACAACTTATTAGAGAGCTGTAACTTTGATGGAAGGTAGAGAGCAACATCTGGATCACTCATAGCATCATAGTAGAGATTTGTTACTGATATTTCAGGGTAGTTAGGAATTTCAATCATCCTAATTTCATTAGACTTAAATGCTTTTTTCTCTTCACTCAGTAATGCTTTTAAGAATAAGATTTTAGTGCCTTCCTGGGTTGGGAAGAACAAATTAACTATATTTAATATATAAGTATTAGTTAAAAGTTTACCTTGCTAAACCAAGTACCTATAGAGGTCCTCTTTACTTCGAAATTTTCCTATTAAATCTTGAGATTAGATTCTCTTCTCTTCATTGCATCATTCATAGACTCCATCTTGCATCCCTTTTCTAGAAATGTTATTGAAATTATATAATTATGGATATTCATTCTAATTTTATTAAAATCTTACTACTAAATAGGGAGAACTTACTGGAGGTCAGCCTTGAAAAATAAGCGGAGAAGCATTGGAAAACTTGCTCCAAGTTTTACAGATTGATTTCCATTTTTATCAAACTTTCTCCATTAAATTGCTCCTAATAATGTTTAATTATTTTAGGAGGTCCTCCAAACTAAGTTCAAACTTTATTAGGAGTTAGATTTTAAGGTTAAAACTTAATTAGGAGCATATTAAATTTATAAATGTTTAATAACTTTATCTCCAAATTAAGTTCAAACTTGATTTGGAGGACCTCCTAGAGAAACAAAACTTTATTAGGAGTATTTTAATTTACTAAAACGAATAAAATTCTTATAAAATATGTCAACTTACAGTCTTCTTTGGTTATTTAATTTTCTTACCTCTAAGCAAAGCATTTACCAGTGTGTAAAATACTCAACTATTATAGTATTTCTAGGTAGATTTTATCATTATTATAATAAAATATATCAGAAATCTAAAATGAGCGTTAACCTTTTGAGAAGAGCGGCATTTCTTGGTTAAAGTCAATAAAAGTTTTCATTCAAACAACCCAAAAAAGTTGAGACCAGAGACGCTTGTACTCAGTGGGAGCCTACTTATGACAACTTTGACCAGTCTAGCTTTGAGATTTAAATATAAGTTAAGTAGGAGGTTATCATAGAAGCTGTCCAAATTGAGGAGGAGGTTAAATAACCCGTCATAGAGCATTAATAAATATCAGCCAAAGTTGACTTTTAATGAAAAGAATGCAATAAAGTTTTCCTCTACAAGTCAACTTACAATAGACATTTGAGAGATATACATAACGATATGCCTAGGTTTTATCTCAAGCATTAAAAGAAGGATGGCAAATATAATTATGAGTTCTGTGAGAAGCCATATTCTCATACAAGAGACCTCAAAGTACACTTAAAGAAGAAGCACAATTAAAGTTTTGTGATTATTCATGAACCTCCAGGAAAAAGTTCCCATAAAAAAGAAGGTCGAGAAATCCTGTCGAGTCACTTAGAGTTGAGGTATAGAAGTAAGTCAAAATGAAGAAAGCTGTCAAGAACTTTCCTGTCTCTGAGATTAATAAAATCATGGTTAAATAGAGGCAATGAAGATTCCTATATTAAAAATTATTGACTTAGATTCTTGCCTAGAAAGCTACCTCACTCTTGAAGTTAAAAAAGAGAAGAGAGTCATTACTGATGACTAATATGCTTACAAGATATACCCTTTCAATTGCTTCCTTACTGATGAAAAGTTCCAAATGGAATTCGCTAATGAGTATTATGCTCTTAAACAAGAAAAGTTTAGAGAGTGTAAGCATAAATATTCAGCTTGATGCCATACTACTTGGAAAAGATCATGTTGCATTTAGACTTCCTCTCCTTGAGATGATATACAGAGAATTTTTATCTGATAATCAATGCCAAATATAAATTGGCTAGATCGTGCAGCAAATAGTTGAGAGCTTCACAAGTTTGGCGATGTTCATAGAGACTTAAAGCCAGAAAACTTTATGATAAACTTTCAACCTCTTAGAGTTTGTATTATTGATTTCAACAGAGCTCAAAGAGTGCAAGCATCTGCATTAGGAAATGTTTACGGTACTCCTGGATATTTCCCAGAAAAATAAGATTGGAGAGATGGAGACACTTAATGGATATCTGGGGTCTAGCAGTTATAGTAATAGAGATTGACATGCTAAGAAACAATTACTTTAGCTGCAAGGGTTAGAGAGATTTTAAGCAAATAATCAAACAATATTTAGATAAATAAAAGATAAATGGATGCCTAAGAGAACTTGCATACTCAACTATTATCAAGCCATGCTAAGAGAATTAAGTTACAATAGATACAATCAAACAGCAACTAAGAAAGAAAAAACTCAGAGAACTGCCACATGGCGGTAAGCTTATGTTTGTGTGAAATATTTTAAAAACTCGCTTCCTATACTCACTTAAATTACTTATATTTAAACATTAAACCCCTTCATAAACCCTAATAAAACCCTAATAAAGCATTCCTTGATTCCAGCCTGTTATCATTTAAAAACTCAATCAAACTACTGAAGGGGCTTTGGGGTTTTGAGTGTGTGATAATTTTAATCAAAATTAATTTTTAATATTGTAACTATTTAATTAATTACAATAGAAACTTATTTATTAGCCTAAAATCCTAAAAAGCATATCTTAATCAATATGGTATTCAAAATGATTAAATTAATTTGAAATATTATTATTAATACATCTATTTAATTTAATCTACTTCCTTAATCCATAAAAAATTATACTTTAATTAAAAACCATATTTATTATGTAATTAAATATTTTACAACATTTTAGCAATGAGTTATTTAAAATAAGTATCTCTGATATTCAAAATAACTTAATATTTTTCACATTTTTACTCTATTTTTGGATTTAATTTATATATTTATATTTGATTTCATGTAAGTTCAAACTTCAAAATATTTTTAGTTTTCTGTAGCATTCCTTTGCCACTTCAATTAATTAACAAATCATGATTACTTCTCTAATTATCAATAGTATTTGTACATCTTAATTTAATGATATAATTAATTTTAGCAAATTAAATATTACTCATTTAATAAACTTACTATCAATTAATTGTCTTTATCTCTACAAAATTTTAAACAATCACAATCGGGAATTTATTTTGAGTCATAAGGATAAGTAATTTGAGTTAGTTGCCTTGATTTATATTTTTAAGTTCTTTTATGCTAAAATTTACTTGCTTTTACTTCAATATGTCAGAGTCATCCTCTTTTATTGCTTAATGAATTCTAAATCAACACGACCTGTATATCTGCTTTGGCAATAATGAAGCTCCCAGACTTTTAAGTATAAGTAATTTACTTCTATCTACTTTTCTGCAATTAGATTTATTTAAGCTAACAATATATCTTTCTTGATAATCACTATGTTCTTTTAAAAATATAGCTGTAGATCCAGAAGGGATTTTGTCGCTTTTGGTAGAATCTCCTTATGAGACTATAAATAAATATAAAAAAGAATTCAAAATTCCACCTTAAATTTTTATTCGCTTTCCAAAAAAGAAGATCTTTTTTAAAATTTTGTAAATTTGTTAAAATGCAAAAATATATATTATAATTAGATTTGTATATTTAGAGATTATCAATCATTATCAAAATAATATTTTCATTGCAATGAAATTATCGACAATTTAAAGTTATATTTTACTATTAATTTTTTATTCCGGTTTATCCTTGTTCTTAATTATCTTGAAGCAAAAACTTAAATTAATCATTGATCAAAATTAAACTCACATTTGCATGCTAACTTTTCAAAATATTCGTGCTTACTCATTTTATTGCTTGAAATTTTCTTAGGAACTCTCGCCTGACTTAATCTTTGAATTGAAATTTAATAATGTTGTATTAAATCTATTTTTATAAAGATATTTTCACCTATCTCCTTAGTGTATTATTAGTTAATTCTTTTTGGAGAAATGAGTCTTAAGCCTTATAATTGACCACATTACTTAATTTATTTTTCAATAAAATCGTTCTATTATCTTACATTTAAATGTAGTTCTTGACTCATTTTAAGTTATTAGCTTATTATTTTTATTCGATTAAATTTTTAAGTATATAACAATTTGAATCAAGTTTAAAATACCATTTTTAAACTCTTTTCAGTTCATCAATGTCATGATATCCAGTTGAAATTAACATAAAGAAGTTTAAATAAAAATTATTAAAATGTATTTATAAGTAATGTGCTATTCTCAGTGTTTTTTTAATTAAAAGATTTACAATTTAATTAATTTAGTGGTTTATACTAGATCTTGGAAGTAAAACTTTATTTACTGTCTTTTTTGAAATAATTTTCAGAATTTTGTTCTAAGTTAACTTACTAAACAGCAAATATTGATTTTAAATTGGTTTAAAATTCAAGATGAGGAAGCTTCGGTCACTTAAGAGTATCAGGTTGCATTATTTAAATAATATATTTTTATTACTTCTGAATTATTCTCCTAACATATTTGCTGTGATTTCCGTTTTTCTGTAAGTGGTACATGATTCAAAAGATTTTAAGTTTTTCTTTAGGACTTCATAGTGTAAAGCATTTAAATTATTTAACGTTTCTTTGTTTTTTTCTAATTTATAATAATAATATGATCACATTAAGATTTCTGAGGACCCCCCGATCTAAAATATATGTTAATATACAAAGGTCAAGCCCTTTTAAATTAGTTAATGTCAATTCTAATGGAAATGACTTCAGGACTTCTACGTCTTTCTGCTTAATTTTTACTTTGTATGTCTTCTTCCTTGTCAGTTTCTTCTCTTTCTTTTTGACTTGTTTCACTTGTTTGAATTTCCATCTGGTGTGTACGTAGTTGATAAACCAAGATTAGCTTTCAAAGTGTTCTTTTATTTCTCTGTCTTGTTTGATTTTTCTTTAGTCAATTTTTTGTTGTTGACTCTTTTCCATACAAAGAAAAGTTACATGATCTTGTTCATGTTTGATTATGTTTAAGTTGTATCTTTAAACTCAGAGCTTTGGTATTTTTATGGATGAAAATTTTTTTCCCAAGCTTGCTATTCTTTCATATCTCATTGTGACTTACTCATATTCATTTGTTATTATTCTATGATAGAATTTTTAAGGGTATAGTCTAATGATCCTTGGTATCTATTTTGGAATGAAGTTTCTTGCATGAATGTGATGATAGATATTATAGATGTACCGGTGTGTGACGTATTAGCTGTCATAGAACCCAATATGGAAAAAGATGTCTATTCATTATCTAGTAGTGAGAATGAGTTTGTACTCTGAGGACCTTCTAAAGCTTGGTTTTGAGGCCTTGTTTAACTGTCTCCTATAGAATTTAAGTTTAAGTCATTACTAGACTGTTTTTTGAATGTTTCTTATTGTAAAGTATTTTTTTTAAATATTTGGTTGCATTTATATTGTAGGTGTTTGAATTTAGTTACTAAATAGGAGGTCAGGGTTTTGTTGGCCTGGTTTCTGGGTGACATTATGAGATAACTATGGAGTTGGGTTTTAGGACTTGATTGAGTTGTAGAATAATTTTTGGTAGGTTTGTTTTTGTTACTTGTTATTAGCTTTCTGTTTTGCATCTAGTGCAACCTTTTCTCTTAGTCTTTGATACTCAACTTTTCTAGCTAAAGTTAGTTAATTTGCTCTTAGATGATTTGTTCTTTTAGAATTAGATATTTGCGAGGTGTTTTTTATCCGTTGTGAGAATAGTAATGAGGCATAAACTCAAAGTCAGCAGTTGGGTCTCACTTCCAAAGGATTGGCAGTCTTCATCACTCCAGTCGTTTGCATCCGAATCTGTTTCAGATGCGCTACCTACCCTAGATTTTCCAGTGATTGGATGGTAATTAGGGTAAATGTCTTAAGTTTTCTTTTTTATTTTTTCTTGAGGTGGTAGGTCATCACTTTTTCCCAGACGTAGTTATATACAAAGGAGACTTCGTTATTATTATCATTCATTTAGAGTATAGAACTTATTGGTTCCTACTCGTCCTGTTAAGAAGTTAGATTTGTTTTATTTGCATTGTCAGTCAATAATATTATCTCTCTATTATCAAATAGTTACTTGTTATAAGCAATCTCAAAACTTCCGTAAAGGCCCTGGAAATAACTCTGATCTTTCGTTAAATTAGGTCGTACTTGTGAGGTTATTCACACATCTCAAAAGTTTACTCCTTATTTAATAATCCTAATTTATCGATATGCTTGAAAAAATTTTCTTGAAATAATATTGGAATTGGGATATATTTTATGTATGCTGTAATGACCTAAAGTTTATAGATACATTTTGGTTATAAAATAAAAAATTATTATTACAGATATTAATGCCAAAATAAAAAAGAGAATGGAATTTAAAAACAAATATATTTAAATAAGTTTTGTTATATATATTTCAAAAATTAAAACCATATAACTCGAGTCTTTAAAAATGCTTTGCAATAGTGTACAGTCCATTAAGATATGCAAAATAAAATAAATTATTTTTTATGCAATATGAAAAAAATTTTATAGAACTTAAGTTTAAATATATTTAAATTGTTATTTCAAATCCACACTAATTACTTGCCATAGTCAAGCTTATTATTATTGTAGAAGTACATTTGAATTGGGAAAATATAATTAATTAAATTAATAATAAATCAAAATCTTGGCAGTTAAAGTTGGCCAATTTGAACGATCTAGAGCTCATTCGATAGAGAATTCAAAATTAGCTGGACTTTACTATTGGCGGTACTATTTTATCGCATACCTGCAGCGAGATTAACTTCAGTTTAATGTGAGGGTATAATTTAATGAATTTAGAGTGAGTTTAATTAAAGTGAAGTTATCTCGCTCCAGGGATGCGATAAAATAGTACCGCCAATAGTAAAGTCCAGCTAATTTTAAATTCTCTATCGAATGAGCCCTAGATCGTTCAAATTGGCCAACTTTAACTGCCAAGATTTTGATTTATTATTAATTTAATTAATTATATTTTCCCAATTCAAATTTATTTCTACAATAATCATTAATTACTATTAAAAATAATTTTGAACATATAAATATATATATTCATAGATTTTTAAATGCAAACTGATCAAGATAAAAGATGTTATAGCTATTACAATCAAAGATTTTTAAATTAAAATTTATTTAGATTAATTTCATAATTATAATAAAATAATATAGACATCAATCTATTTATTACTATTACTACTAAAGAGGGAAGCTGGACCAAAAAAAAAAAAGAAAGCTGATGTAGTTGAGGGCGAGGGAAGTGGCCCCCAGGAACAAGCCAGTACTACTATTGCTGCAAAAACAGAAGCTGGCGCCGAAGAGCCTAGTTCTATAACTACTAGGTGGATTGCTGATGACGACAACTCCAAGGATCTCGATGCCTACGAATTCAAGAAAACTACTCAAAACTCCAACATTGAAAAGTGCATCGACGACATCTGGAAAACATACGACAAGGACAACAACAAAAAATTAAAAAAAATCAGACTACCGATCACACTGGAGGCGCGGGATATGCCGCCCTGGAGAACACCCTAGTTGCAGGTAGGGACCGAACTGGCAGTCTTCAGTGTACCAGCAAAGATCTTTGAGAAACCTAATGTTTATACCTAACTAACTAATTTAAGGTATATTATATTTAGTAGTAATAATAGTTATAAATAGATTATATATTAAGTCTAGAATTTTTGATTTCTAGATTTTTAATTTCACTTGCCTTTAGCGATTATCTATCTATATATCTCTAATATAGACATCTGTTTTTAATTAAACTACGATTACTACTACAGTATCTAATTAGAAATTAAATAGCAATCAGTTAAGTTTTAACTTTAGATACTTTAATAATATTAATAACTCATAAAGTACATCCCTACTTAGTCAGTGTTTTTGGACGTCTACAGAATGTCCTCATTAAAGAAGTTTAAATCATGCTCCTCTATACAGCTCTCTCCATTGATTCTATTTCCCCTATTCGTATTCGAGCCTCCAAGCTTACGTCCGCTTCCTGGCGCCATATTTGAAGAAAGATTACACAACCTACTACAGCTGATGAATCAGAAACACCATCAACCAAGAATTATGAAAGAAACTGTGGAAGCTGTTCTGAGTGAAGAAAACATGGCAATGTACTCACATATAGTACCAGAAGAAATAGAAGCAAAAGTTATGACGAGGGAAAACTTCCCAGGTATTAAGGTTAAGAAATTAACGAATCTTGCTTATAATGAAACAAATGAAGATCTAATAATGGCAGACTATATTCGATGAGTTGTTTTCAGCGACTAGAAAATTAAAGATGGGTACTCAAACCTACGACCTAGAAATTATTCCTACCCTCCAGTGTAGAAGTATCAGTTATACCTTTTGATTATGGGTTGCAGTCAGATAGATTGATTAAAGAAGTACCAGCCTATTTATACCATTAATAATCAACAGATTCAAAAATTATTATAACTTTTATTTTGACTCCATATTGATTCTTAAGATAATTAATATATATATTTTATATTTTAATTTAATTTACATGAGTAAACAAATTTTGAAATTTAGTTACATCAAAAGTCATAACACATTATTATTAAGTCAAATAAAGTTAAACTTTTGATTATTCTAATAAGATTTATATATTTTACAAAAGAACATTGTTAAGCACCCTTATATCATATATATAATAATTTATCAACGATTAATTTTAATTTAGAACATTTTTCTTAAAGTATTAAGAATTCTTTAAAGAAATCGTTAATTTTATCTAGATTTAAGTATACTCTATCGATATTTTAATCTTTAATTAGACTATAATTAAAGTGAAAGTAAATAAATATAAAAATTTAGTTACATATAAAATTTAGTTAAAATGCTTAATATATGCTATTAAAACATTCACAACATGCAGTTTAAAGAATATAGACTTTTTAATTGCCACTGAATATATTGAATCATTAAATTTTCAGCCATAAAAGAAAAGCACATATGACATTAACACAGAAGTACAAATTCAATAAATAACTATTTAGTTCAAACTATTTACTCAATAAAATAACTGACATCAGTAAGTAAAGACGATATAAAAATGAACCTCTAAGATAATGACCATCAAGAAATACATTAAGCCATCTCAAGACTAAGTATATTGAGAGAAGTATTAAATGCTAACCAAAAGGTTTCAAGGAGGGTGATTGCAAGGAGAAGAACTCCTTTATACACTAATTACACTACGCAACCTATGGTTTCAAGATCAAGGGAGTCAAGCCTTTCAATTGAGGACTTAAAGGGTTATAATTGCTGCAAAATATTAATAATGAGTCTCCCATCTTAAAAAAGCAGATTCTATTAACACAGTCCGAATTGTGTTTTAAAATATTATTACATGAAGTAGGTTTAAAAAGAGTCATAGAAGTCATATAGAGGCTTTAAGAAATTCAACAGGAGTAACTTTCAAAATTTATTAGTCTCTTTCAAGAATATACTGAAAACAACCGAATCTCAAAAAGAAATTTAAAAATAGTTGAAGAAGCAAGGAAGATCTAGCAATTTAAACTGGTTAATGAACTTTATTAAAAATTGCACTAATCTCATCACTTTAACATTGTGGAAAAAATAGCTGAACCATTATAGAATAAAACTTACAATTATTTATAGTGAGAAAAAAATCTACAGCGAAACCCTTAAACCTTCACTGAAAAATTGAGTCTTAAAATTAATATACAATTTTTCCCCATAAAATAAACGAACATAATCTTTAAGTTTTCTTCCTAAATAATATACTTACATAAGACTTTGTTGAAAAATAATGGGAAAAGTAGAAAGAGATATTAAGAAGATTGATTCCTATAACCAAAGATAATTCATTATCATTATATATGAAAAAGATATTGTTACAATAATCCAATAGAGCAATTCTCTGATACCCAAAATACTATTTTTAATGGACTCTTTTAAAATCAATTGCAAATAGACTGAACATCTCAAACGAATTAACTTCTCTATATTTGAAGTATTTAAAAGAATGGAGAGATTGATGAAATCCAAGAAACATGACCTCCTCTAGAAACTGTTTAAACTTGAAGGCGCAATAGATTATGGTGTACTTGTTAATCTCTCTCCATTTATGGAAACCCCAATTTTTAATTAATTCTAAAGAAATAATGCTAAGTGAGGCCACCAAACATTTCTAAGGACAAGAAAAAATAAAAGAGAATGAGTCCTATTTAATTCAAGCCGTAATGGAACGCTCTATTTGAACAACCAAAACATAACCTAACGACAGAAGAAAGGATCGTAAAATCAAAGCATATATTGAAGTGTATAGACTTGTGCCATTTTATGTCTTGAGACAATCACGAAAAACTCTCTCTTCACATTCCAGAAATAAACAATTAAAGCAATATTGTAAAAATAGAAATGAATAGGAAAAATTAAAATGAAAAATAGATTCAAATAAGACAAGAATAGGGAGTTAAGAACAAAGAAATCAAGATTAATTGCTATAATAAAATTAATTAGAATAATATATTGATTAGAGATTAATAACTGATTAGAAAATATTACTAATTCTAGCAATATAAAAAAACATTAGCAGGATCATTAAACTTTATAAAGTAAAACATCTCTACCAATTAAATTTAATATTAAAACATCTCTAAATTATTTAAGCCAACAATATCCCTTTGTCACCTCAACCTTCCAATAACAAGTAAAACATCATTTTCTTCTTCATTTCCTTTTTATTTCCCCTTATTTTATGTCTTATTTGAATAAAGGGGTTTTATGAACACAATAATTATAACTGCCTCTAATTCACTAATTTGACAAGCTTATAGATATAATTTTGTCATAAAAACTTACCGTTATGTTTCAAATTTTAAACGGTATCTGTCCTTTTTTATTCCGAAAAGAGTCTAATTCTTAACTGTCATTCTAACATTTCACAGATTTATTATTCTACGGATTTCACTGATTTGACAATGAATTAAGTAAGTTTCCATTGATATAAAAAAAATATTATCTAATATTATTATTATTAAATTTAAAATTAAAAAAAAATAAAATTAAATAGTCATTTGACTGATTTGATTCATTTGAATGGGATATTTTACATTCAAATGATTAATAAGTTATTTAATTTAATTTGAAAGTCTTAATTAATGAATTTTAATTATGAATTATCATAGCTATGAAAATGAAAGATTATCGCATTCTGAATATGCTTCTTCTTATTCATCTTCTTTCTTTATCAATGTGCTCACATATCTGCTTATGTTTTAATCTAGATTATGACTTGCCACTGATTTGTCTTCATTGGTAAGTACCAAGAAATACTTAGCTAAGTGAATAATGTCAAAGGCAGATTATTACTCTAACTAGTCTTCACATTGCTTATATAAATATAATGGCATAGCCGCTTTTTTGCCGATATTTTATAGTTTTTTGAATGGCAAAATATTTGTGGAAATTATGCGATGTAGAGATAATCTAATGCTATGTGTCCATACTTTACTTCAGTTAAGTGCCCACACCCTTCCAACAATCTTTTCATTATGGCAAAGACATCGTTTATAAGAAATGCTAATCATTCATCACATCAAAGAAAGTGTATTTATTTTTATTTAATTAAATAAATATTTTAAATAATAAAAAATTATCACATTAAATAAAATACTAATCATTTGAATAAAAAAGAACCCATTTAAATAAATCATATAAATGGGTAATTACCCCCAGGGCAGGGCAACACAAAATTTTTTCTCAAATTTTTAAATTATCATTTTAGTCATAGAAATCTCAAAATA
>ARYC01020328.1:0-22155 GCA_000711775.1 Oxytricha trifallax
GTTTCAAGATCAAGGGAGTCAAGCCTTTCCATTGAGGACTTAAAGGGTTATAATTGCTGCAAAATATAAATAATGAGTCTCCCATCTTAAAATAGCAAATTCTATTAACACAGTCCGAATTGTGTTTTAAAATATTATTACATGAAGTAGGTTTAAAAAGAGTCATAGAAGTCATACAGAGGCTTTAAGAAATTCAACAGGAGTAACTTTCAAAATTTATTAGTCTCTTTTCAAGAATATACTGAAAACAACCGAATCTCAAAAAGAAATTTAATAGTTGAAGAAGCAAGGAAGATCTAGCAATTTAAACTGGTTAATGAACTTTATTAGAAATTGTACTAATCTCATCACTTTAACATAGTGGAAAAAATAGCTGAACCATTATTAGAATAAAACTTACAATTATTTATAGTAAGAAAAAAATCAACAGCGAAACCCTTAAACCTTCACTGCAAAATTGAGTCTTAAGATTAATATACAATTTTCGCCATAAAATAAACGAACTCAATCTTTAAGTTGTCTGCCTAAATAATAGACATACATAATACTTTGTTGAAAAATAATGGGAAAAGTAGAAAGAGATATTAAGAAGATTGATTCCTATAACCAAAGATAATTCATTATATGAAAAAGATATTGCTATAATAATCCAATAGAGCAATTCTCTGATACCCAAAATACTATTTTTAATGGACTCTTTTAAAATCAATTGCAAATAGACTGAACATCTCAAACGAATTAACTTCTCTATGTTTGAAGTATTTAAAAGAATGGAGAGATTGATGAAATCCAAGAAACATGACCTCCTCTAGAAACTGTTTAAACTTGAAGGCGTAATAGATTATGGTGTACTTGTTAATCTCTCTCCATTTATGGAAACCCCAATTTTTTATTTATTCTAAAGAAATAATGCTAAGTGAGGCCACCAAACATTTCTAAGGACAAGAAAAAATAAAAGAGAATGAGTCCTATTTAATTCAAGCCGTAATGGAACGCTCTATTTGAACAACCAAAACATAACCTAACGACAGAAGAAATTATCGTAAAATCATAGCATATATTGAAGTGTATAGACTTGTGCCATTTTATGTCTTGAGACAATCACGAAAAACTCTCTCTTCACATTTCAGAAATAAACAATTAAAGCAATATTGTAAAAATAGAATTGAATCGGAGAAATTAAAATGAAAAATAGATTCAAATAAGAAAAGAATAGGGAGTTAAGAACAAAGAAATCAAGATTAATTGCTATAATAAAATTAATTAGAATAATATATTGATTAGAGATTAATAACTGATTAGAAAATATTACTAATTCTAGCAATATAAAAAAACATTAGCAGGATCATTAAACTTTATAAAGTAAAACATCTCTACCAATTAAATTTAATATTAAAACATCTCTAAATTATTTAAGCCAACAATATCCCTTTGTCACCTCAACCTTCCAATAACAAGTAAAACATCATTTTCTTCTTCATTTCCTTTTTATTTCCCCTTATTTTATGTCTTATTTGAATAAAGGGGTTTTATGAACACAATAATTATAACTGCCTCTAATTCACTAATTTGACAAGCTTATAGATATAATTTTGTCATAAAAACTTACCGTTATGTTTCAAATTTTAAACGGTATCTGTCCTTTTTTATTCCGAAAAGAGTCTAATTCTTAACTGTCATTCTAACATTTCACAGATTTATTATTCTACGGATTTCACTGATTTGACAATGAATTAAGTAAGTTTCCATTGATATAAAAAAAATATTATCTAATATTATTATTATTAAATTTAAAATTAAAAAAAAATAAAATTAAATAGTCATTTGACTGATTTGATTCATTTGAATGGGATATTTTACATTCAAATGATTAATAAGTTATTTAATTTAATTTGAAAGTCTTAATTAATGAATTTTAATTATGAATTATCATAGCTATGAAAATGAAAGATTATCGCATTCTGAATATGCTTCTTCTTATTCATCTTCTTTCTTTATCAATGTGCTCACATATCTGCTTATGTTTTAATCTAGATTATGACTTGCCACTGATTTGTCTTCATTGGTAAGTACCAAGAAATACTTAGCTAAGTGAATAATGTCAAAGGCAGATTATTACTCTAACTAGTCTTCACATTGCTTATATAAATATAATGGCATAGCCGCTTTTTTGCCGATATTTTATAGTTTTTTGAATGGCAAAATATTTGTGGAAATTATGCGATGTAGAGATAATCTAATGCTATGTGTCCATACTTTACTTCAGTTAAGTGCCCACACCCTTCCAACAATCTTTTCATTATGGCAAAGACATCGTTTATAAGAAATGCTAATCATTCATCACATCAAAGAAAGTGTATTTATTTTTATTTAATTAAATAAATATTTTAAATAATAAAAAATTATCACATTAAATAAAATACTAATCATTTGAATAAAAAAGAACCCATTTAAATAAATCATATAAATGGGTAATTACCCCCAGGGCAGGGCAACACAAAATTTTTTCTCAAAATTTAAAAATCTTTTTTATCTATTAGTCATAGAAATCTCAAAATAACTTATTATACCTCAATTAATAGGTCTCTAATTATATTTTAAGGTAGCTCTAATACATTAAAAATCAAGCATTTTTTTAAATTTAACTTTAATAAATAAATAAATTATGATCAAATCTTACACATTTTTTATTAAATTTTTCAATATTTTTATTTTAATCATTGTATATAATTTTATGATTCTTGATTAGGGACTAATTATGTCGAATCATAATAGTTAAAGAATTATTTAAATTTTTACATAAAAATAGAATTTAAGACAAAATAATTAGTCCCTAATCAAGAATCATAAAATTATTTACAATGATTAAAATAAAAATATTGAAAAATTCAATAAAAAATGTGTAAGATTTGATCATAATTTATTTATTTATTAAAGTTAAATTTAAAAAAATGCTTGATTTTTAATGTATTAGAGCTACCTTAAATACAATTAGAAACCTATTAAATGAGGTATAATAAATTATTTTGAGATTTCTATGACTAAAAGATAATTTAAAAATTTTGAGAAAAAATTTTGTGTTGCCCCGAAATGGGTTATTAATCATAAATATCAAAAAAAGGGATTAATGTGATGATTAATGAGTAAGCTAAAATTAAAATTTAACATATTCATTGTTTAATACTAAAATCAAACCATCAATCTTAGTCGAGTCGTAGATGTATCTGAGTGAGTTGACGTGGAAATCAATGACGTTTCTAGTTGTGAACTAGAAAAACTCCGAAAAACCAATTCATACCCATTCCACTTCATTATGTTATCAAAATTCATACGAGATAAGAGCAAAATGTACTAGGAGTATACCCCGCAGAGCTCGCAGAGATCTGCTTCCTGTAAACAATCAAAGTGAGGATTAGAATTTAATGTATAAGTTACAAAATTTAATATATTTCATATTAAAATTTACGACGAGATAACGACTCATGTCATGAGAAAGGATTTTATATATAATATAATAATTTTAACAACTATCGAGTTCAAGTAAAAAGTTCATCAAAATTGTTTAAGTTGACGAAACAACATTCTTACTATATTCTCTCAAAAAAAGAGCTAAAACCAACAAATACTTTAAATATTTAATTGAAATATCAAGGTATTAAAATAAAAATACTTGCTCTTATTCTTTGTATCAGCTACTAAATGGGTGTTTAAGAATATTTTCTTTCAGAAAATTCAATTAATATAGCAAAGTTTTAAGAATGCTTTGATCAACTTCATCATTATAGCAATAATAAAAAATTAATATTATTCATGGACAACCTAATAGTTCATAGATCAAAGTTGGTAATATAATAAATCAATAATTATAGGTGGTAAAGTTTATTAAACGCTCCATACTCATCATAATTCCATTGCAAACAGGAAATCTTTGCTTAATAAAAAAGATATATAATTAAAAAGTACGGGCATTAAGTTTTAGTTTTCAAATAATAAACATCTAGATATAATCATCGACTCCCTTTATTAAATTGATAGAGAGTTTGTTAGAAAAATTGTAAATAGATATTTTAGTAAAATAAAAGATTTTATGTTTAATAGTTAAAAATGAACAATAACTTTGCTAATTAAATTGTAAATTTTTAATTTAAAGTTATCAAATATAGATTCATGCATGTTATAATTTTCTGGTTTCCTGTATTATTATTACAATTCAAATTGCTTTCTTTTCTTCAATAACTATCTTTTGGCTTTGGCTTGAACTTTTTAGCAAGGCAGTGCCTTTGCCACTCGACCCTATTTAAGTTTATTTAAATAGTAATTTATTCTTATTTTAGAAGAAGTGCTCTGATTATATTTCCTCAAATAAGTCATTTCTGATGGCAAAAGCTTATTGTTAAGTTTGGTCAATATCTGTTTGATTGCTTATTTTATTATTACTTTTGTAAAAATTTTCTAGTTATTCAGGAGCCAGGGTGTCAACAATATTAAAGAAGAATACTCTTTCTACAACTACTACTAGTCTTCATAAAAGTTTAAGTGCCTCATGATGTTAAGGTCAATTTTGACCGTTTTAAAATATTTTAAATCTTATGCTCTGTGTAATGGGGTGCATTGATCTTGTTTATATCTTTTTATTTAAGTAAGAACTTAGAGCCTTAGGAAATCTTTAAAGAATCTCATAGTAGTCGTCTTATATTTTTGGAGGCAGTAGCCCTCTATTAAAATTTAATTGAATATTTTTACTGTGAAATTATAAAAATGTGTACCAGTCTTACTTTGAGTTGAGTCTTTCTTAGAACTTTCTGGCGTCAACTGCTAGGGCGTTTATGTTCTGGATTGCAAAAGGACTTTCCATTCTTTATTAATTTCGTTTAGTATTTTAATAATTTTATACAATATAATTTAATAATATTTAAAACATTCATGCATCTTCTAATTTAAAAGCCGTAAAAAAGCAATAAAATAATTAAAATTTATATATTAAAAATAATCTAGAAAGACTTATCAAAATCTTTTTATATATACCAAAATTATAAAAAGAATAAATGATATTATAATTCTTTAATAGATTTTAGTTTCCCTAATAATAAATTAGAATTTTTAGTTTAATTAATTAAAAGTCTTTACATTCCTCCAAGCGTCCCCACATTTTTTGAAGAGTAGAGTCGGACAAAATAAATAAAATATTAATTAACATTAGTTATTATATATTTAAAACTTGATTATTAACATTAATTTAATTTTAAATTATTAAGAAACTTAAATTTACTAAAATATCCTACAACCGTCCCCATTTTTTAAAAAACTGGAGATGGTTGAATATTCTATTATATATTAATATCAAACTATATATTGATCCGAAATTTATATTTAATTAATTTAATAAAAATAAAAAAATACAATAACACTCATCATTCATACTCAGTAGGGCTTTCATAAACTTCAAATCTTGTAAAATTGTCAAGTTAAGCTAATAATAACAAAAAATATAAGAGATTAGGATAAAAAAGTATAGCCTAAGGGATGCTGATTAATTCAAATTTTCTAGAGAAAATTTCAGAAATGATACCAACAATAAAATAAAGACCCTGATACAGTTGCTAAACCTAAATACCTTACATTTGTGGCCATTCTGACGAAATATATGATTAGGTCCAGTTCAGAAAATATTCAAACAAAATAAAAGCTTCAATGGAAAATTTGTAAAGCTAAAACTCAAGTAAGAAAGTTACAGCAACATTCTTAAATGAAATTTTAAACCTAACAAATAATGAATATGTTAAATTAATCATTATCTAATCCACTCCGAGGCTGAATTAAAATAAATCAATGCCAATCCTAAAGTAAGACTAAATTTTTATAATCATTATAATAGGATAATATTAAAGGCAAAGTGCTTGATCGGACAACCAAACATCAATAATTTAAATAATAACAAAAGCTTAAATTATTTTTAAGATTACAAAAATAGTTTGATTAAACAAGAAATGATCCTAGAAACACTGCAAATTTACAAAAAAAAATGATTCAAAATAAATTGATAATACTCAAAAAAATTTAGAATATTATGGAAACTAAGTAAATCAAAATTATAACAAGCAGCTATTTTATGAATCAAATTTCACAGAGTTCATTACATTTTTGAAGAATTTATTTTTCATTAATTAATTATTGTTAGTTAGGTGAAAATAGATCTTATGAATTAGGCTTAAAAGAAAACATACAAATATTATGAATTTCTAAAAGTTGTGAAGACAACAAATACATTTATGATGATCTATTCTTTTAGTTCAAACAAATGAAATATTTCAGGATTAAAAACCTTTATTTCAAAATTAAATAATTTAAGTTTAAATTGATGGTGATGATTTAGCAATAATCTCATGATCTTATTTGTTAACTTTGAAACAGTTGTTAGACTAAAGAATTGATTATTATTTGATGAATTTAAGCATGCTTAGTAAGTTGGAGAGTATTTAATAACTACATAAAAATGGATTCGTACAAAGAGACAGCAAACCTGATAATTTCCTGATTGAATGAAAACGATTTCAAAATATTTATAGGAAATTACAAATGTGCAATGAAAATAGGTGATAATTTAAAACATTTTCCAAAATTTCAAATAAGTAAGAAAGCAATTAGAAAAAGGAAGTGAAGACTAATTCTGGGATATTTCTTATGCTGCTTTAATTATGCTAGAATATTATTCTGGTAGAAAGAAGTTTAAGTTCTTAACTGAGAAAAATCATAGAATAGAAGAAGAGTAAAAGCACATTTAAAAAAATTTATATAAGAAGAGGACTTAAAAGATCTTTTACAAGAGTTTTAGTAAAATAAGACATAAACATTCAGATATTTTATTTGATAAAATACTTCAAAAGCAACATCATATGATTTATAATGTTTAATTTAATAAAATCTTTTAAAGTCATGCCTATTCAAAATTGTTTTCTATCTAGGGAATCTGCGAACTAAACTAATTGGATTATTTATGTACTGCTTTGATAAAATATATTTATTTTAGAAACTTTTTTTTATGAATTGTAAATAATAATAACTTATAACGAGTAACTTTTAATACTAGTTAGATACTTTTTTCTTGCTTCTATAATTGCAATCTTCCTCACTTTTTATTATCCTCGTAGTTTTTGGCTACTCTAGATTAATGGCAAAAGAGGAATCATATTGCATAAAAGGAATGCAAAAATAAGTTTAAGAAGAGAGAAGGTTTAATTAGAATAATTTCATAATATCAACTGCTTAGTATTAAATGACAACCAATACCTAAAGTAAGATAAGTGTCTTAAGGTCGAGAAAATGTATCATTACGATTTGCTCGATTTATGTTTGAATAAAAGAAGTAAATGGAAGTTAGTGTTATTTGAGTAATTAAGACTTGCTACTATCATTAATTAAAATGTTGTTTATTCAAATTCAAATTTTGTAATGAGCGGTTCTTTGATTGGGTCTTTGGCTAAAGTTTTCGCTCATGAAAGTCAAACTGCGCATCTAAGATCTGTAAGGCTGCATAATATACGATTAAGTTTTCAACGCTTCACTTGCAGAAAGAATTTCTTCAGGTGTGTTCTCAACTGCTTTTCTTCTTTAGTCTCTGCAATATATTTTCATGCTTGACAGCTCTTCATGATGAGCTTCAATAAGGAAAGTGCCTTGCAGTTTGCAGCAAGAATTGTTAGATAAATGTATTTCATCTCTAACTAGAAAATAGTATGCACCAGTTGAAAGCTTCTGAGAAGTCGGGCCGATGCTATAAATTCAAAGAGCGCCTTTTCAATTATCTTAAGAACTAAAACCCCATACGAAGATTTAGGTTTAGAACAATTAAATTAAAAATTAATAATTAATTGTTGAATTAAATATAATTAGGCTAAAATCATATTTACACAACTTGATTGGATTATTATTCAAAAACAATTAATCGAGCCAATAGTTTTAATAATTAGCCCAAATATTGCTAAAATATAAAAGAATAGGAAATATAAAAAATCAAAATGAAAAAACAGTCACAATTTGATAATTGAAAATAATATTAGAGATAATTACAAAAAAATGTCTAAGTATAAATGGAATTTCACTTCTTTTTTTATTGTAAAATACAAATTGATAATAATTATTACTATGATTAATATTAATTTATTTAGATTTTTCAAAATCAATCTATTTAAACGAAGCAGGCTTAGTATTTTTGAATAATACATATTTGATTAAACTTAGGATTATTAAAGTTTCATCTTTTTGTAATCACAACAGTTGCTTCCTGATAGACTTTTTATATTTCAGCAGTAGCAGTACCTGGTAGCTTTAGCTATTTTTACTTTTTCTGCTCATAGCTGTAATTCTATATAGATATAGCCTAACTTTGCTTAGATTTAGAATATTGATCTATGAAGGCTTCTGGTTTGAATTTTATCCACAAATACCAGTTCAAGATTGACTTTTTGGCACCCTAAAAGTCCAAAAAGACTTTGGCCTTATTCTATAAAGATTTATTGCTTCCTGATTACATGACAAAGCACAAGGACTAGATTCTTGAGTATAGTTAGTTGCCTATATAAAGTTTAGCTGGAAGCAACTAGAGTGAATGCTTGGTTCTAGATTTGAGCTTTAAGCATTATATTTTATTTCACATCTTTTCATGCGCCGTAGTATTAACCTCAAATATGTAAATAATATGTTTGTTTAAATAAAGGAGAAATAGTAAAAAAAAATTAGGAGATAAAAATTTTATTTTATAACTTACTTATATTAATGTGCGCTCAAACCTCTCTGATACTTTTTTAGTTTTAGATTTCTAATTATATTCAGTTTTTATTTCAAAAAATTCACATATAATATTATAATTATACACCAATATTATATAATTTTAAATTTAATTGCTCTTAACCCTAACCCTATATTCACGTCTTAATTGATTTATAGGGTTTTATTTTTGTCTTACCTAGTTAATCATTTTTTTCGACTACTCTAGAATGATGGTGTAGAGTATGCCTCCAATCCATTTTCTATCAATATTATTGCTGTTACAAGAAGAGGACAGATGGTTCATCACTTGTTCATGCTATTAGGCAAGATTAAGGGAGGTCAATTGCTGCCGTGAGCCATTCGAGCTAAGAAATAACAGAAACTTTTACCGAATCCTGGAAACTGACCTGTATGAATAAAGGCAATGACGAAGTAAAGTGAGCTTAATTTTTAGTGCTCTAAAGAATCTCATTCAAGAAATAGGTTTTGGTTAGTTAGAAACTGGGAAAATCTTGGATTCTTGGGACAGGAAGATACATATTTTAGTATATTGCAGTTTAGACTGTAAATCTTGCAAATTAATTATGCATTCCATTAAAGCCAAGATGGTTGGCAAATTTTCATTTAGATACTGGCATGGTAATCTTTTATAGATTGCCTTAATTAATAATCTTAAGCTTTTATGTTAAATATCATCAAGTAAATATATTGTATTGATTTTTTCCATCGACGACAAATTGTAAAAAGTGCCGACGATTGAGGACATTTTATTAATTAATTAACAGTTATAAAAATTAAACTAGTTAGTATAGACTATTCTTTGGCTTTATTTTATAAATTCAGAATTCAAAAATTCTATTAAATTTCACTAATCCCTATTGATTTGTATAGTCTATCAAGACTATATATCATACATAAAAGTAATTATTAAATTGTAATTATCAGTAATTATATTAATATTAAATTTCTTAATATCACTCAAACTTTCTTTAAGGATTTAAATTGGTCTAAAGGGAGCTGTGATCTTCATCATGATTTTTATATCCTAAACTTATACCATGGTTATCATGAAATTCATAAAATAAATTAGTTAAAACTTTGGAAAAATATATTAATTTGTGTCAACGATAAGGTATTTTCTCCCACACCAGTTAGTTACTGAAGCTACCACAGCCAAAGGATAGAGACTACATTCTCAGCAGCGGTGGAACTGGTAAGAGTTTTCACCACGGCCTCCTTAATTGTTTACAGGAAGCAGACCTCTGCGAGCTCTGTAGGAAGTACTCCCCAACGCTAGATGAGCAAAAATCAAAAACCCCAAAACCCTTTCAGTAGTTTGATTGAGTTTTTGATTGATAGTAGTAGATAATTAGTGCATGCTTTATTACGATTTTAATAGGGTTTATGCAGTAGTTTATAGATTAAATATTTGTAATTTAAGTGAGAATATGCGAGGTGTTTTATTTTTACTTTCACTCGAACAGTACTTTTGCATCATGAGGCAACTTTCTAATTTTATTTCTCCAATCCAACTTACAATTTAGTCTTTTGTATGGTCCGCTCTATGGTTAGGCTTAATGATTATCTACTCGGCCATTACTCTCATTTTACCTTTTATCTTATTTTATTCAAGATATTCCTGTATTCTCTGCTTTGAATCCGTCTCTCTTACAGCTAAAGTAATCATTTATTGGCAAATCTTATTCAGCAATTATTGCTGCAAGAGCCCATATATCCCAATTAATATCACCATCTCTCTAGTCCTCCTTTTCTGGAAAGTATCCAGGAGTACCATAATTGTTGCCAAGTCCAGAAGCTTTAACTCTTTAAGATATATTTAAATTAATTATTGCTACTCAGAGAGATGAAAAAACAAAGCATAATATTCTCAGGCTTCAATTCTCTATGGACATACCCTAAAGTAAGCAGCACTTAAATGCCTTTGCAAACATTTGTAAGAATATAGGGTAGCTACTTTGGAATCCTTTAATCTTAAATGTAGTCTCTTAATGTCATTTAGTATAAAAGAAGACGAAAAGCTACATGATCTTGAGCAAGCAGAATAGCATTTATCTTTGATATAAATCTGCTCTGTCTATCTCTTGATTTAGTAAGTGCTTAGTATCCGTTTACGAATTCCATTTGATACTTTTCATCGCATTTGAAGTAGTTGAATGGATAAATCTTGTTAGCGAACTGCCTATGAGTTATGACCTATTTCTCAAACTTGTCCTCAAGTATAAGATAACTTTCCTTACATTCTTAAAGGTCAATTACATTTAAAATTGGAGATTTTAGTGCTTGTATCTTCAGAGTGATATTCAATATCTCAGAAGCTGGGAGGTTTCTCACTGTTTTAATTAGTTTATTTTCTTTCTTAACTCTTTGTTCCAAAAATTCTAAAGGGTCTCTTCGCTTTCTTTTTTGAAGGTAGACCTCCCCAGTCTCAGGATCTATGACTTCAAACTTATTGTAATGATGGTTTTATTGGGGAACTTTTAAATCCCTTGAAAGATTATATTGCTTCTTGCAATAAGGGCAGAAATATTTTCCATTTATCTTATCATGCTTAAGATAGAGCTTTGGACTTGGTAGAATGCTGCTCTAAGATATGAAGCTTAGGAGTAGATTTATAAGTGAAGTTCTTATCACGCTCTTCACATAAATGTAATGCTTTATTTTCTTTTTTCTCTTCCTCCTCTTCAACCATTTTTATTGGAACTTTGCATTGAATTTCTTAGCTCTGCATTTTACTTAACAACTGAATTGTTATTAAAAATCAGAGACCAAAGGTTAGATGATTTCAGGTTCGTACTAGATAGTGGCATCGCAAGTCTCAATTTTCTTTTAATTCATGAAAGAAAGATTTTGCTGGCTAATGCCAAGCTATGCCGCTTTTCTTAGTAAGTTGTCGCTCATTTTATAAATATTATAATTAATTATACAGGCTGTTTAAATTCTACCTTTATAAACGAGTAAGAGCATATTCTCAAAGATTTAGGGAGGTTTGATGAGAAAAAAGTGCTAGACATAAGTTTTATCTTTCTAAATTTTAGAGATAATTTATATACTAATTCATCCATTAAATTCATTAAAATGCACCTAAATGTTTTTTTGTGAAGTTAGGTGGAGCTCCTCAATTTGTTTTAGTAAATTTAGGAGGGGAAGTTTTAAAATTTAATTTTTTATGTACCACCTATACTGTTTTAAACTTTAATTTAACCTCCTATTTTAGTTTTAAATAAACTAGAAGCACCACATAATTAAATTAATTATTGCTAAAATATAATTGAATCAGGAAATTGTGAAAATAAAATTAAAATTAAATATATAATATAATTAGACCAATGGAAAAATGCGTAAACCCCAAATCCCCTCAATTTCAAAACCCCTGTGTTTTTGTTGCCATGTGTCATTTTTTTATTAGTAGTTGGTCAAAATAATTAGGGGGCTGGTCAAAATCATGCATGTATTTGTAAAAATTGATAAATCTCAAATTTAGGGGTCTGTATAATTAGGGAAGCCGGGAGATTTGCGAAATTAGCGATTTCAGAGACTTGCGTAGTTTAGGACAAAATAGGGACTTTTTTATAAAAAACTCTCTCATTTATAGAAAAGGGGCTTGGAAATAGAGTAACTCCATTAAAATTTTGAAGTTTTGCCAAAATATGGCATTCATGCATGATTGCGATAATATAAAGGCAAATGCAACTAAGTAGAATCGCGAAGGAAGTGGCCATTATAAGAGTGCAAATATGAAATAGAAGCAGTAATATAGCATTAAGTGTTGTAAAGAGCGAATTAGGACATTTTAAAGTATAATATAAATAGTGTTATTAATTATAATAATCTGCGATGAATTTAAAACTGACATGCCAGGGGAAATTGTAAAGGGAAACAGGTTTTATACACTACTTCAGCTATGAAACAAACATCATCACACAAAACCGAACCGAAGAGTGTGAATCCACTTCTTGATACTGAATGCCCACATCCCCTGGATGTCTTCTTTTCTTAAATTCTGAACGATTTCCGCAACCCTCTTCACCAATTGCTGCCTAAAAGTGTAAAGCCCATTTAAACTTACTTGTTCTGAATAGTGTCCATCTTCATCTCCTTCTTTGTAAAGGAGAATAACTGCTCAATTGGATTGAGCCAAGGCTAGTATTCGGCGTTGAAGAGCACATTCACTTTGAACTTTGTGGCTGTGGCTAACATCTCTGAATATTTATGAATGACTGCGTTGTCCATCAGCAGGACCACTTTCTTCTAATGTAGTTCTTTGTCAGTTCTTACACTGCGAAAGGTATGGTAGATGAAGTTTTCAAAGAGAACTGAGTCAAAAGCTCCTTCTATTACTTGACTGGAGATAATTCTATCCTAGGAAATTGCAGCAATATAAGACATTGAGAATTGCTATCTCTTAGTTGTTATTTTAAAAATAAATACATTATAATATTTATTTTATTAAAGCTACTATCATCATACATAAGACCATCATAATTGCGTTGAAAGCTAATTCAGCAGCAGTAGCAGCGAGCATGTCACTTATACTGAAAAGCATTGCCGAATAATACATAAAATAAAAAGTAAGCTTTTTTATTCTCTATCTAATGTTTATTTAAAATACATGACTACACAATACTGATTATTAATGGGTAATTCATAGATTTAGTACCTTTGTATATAAAATCACAATTAGGAATCCAAACTTTCTCGATTTGTGCAAAGTAGAATATAATTCACGTTTGGAAATGCAGGAAAAATATTAAGAGAAAGATGAGGAAGAGCACTTTCAAAGAAGCTTTTGCAAATTTTGAAACGCTAAGCTTTTGAATCAATTTTGTAAAAATTGCTAATTTGTACAATTTTAACATTCTATAAATTATTAAATATTTATATATTACTTAACTATATGTTAAGAATTTTATAATTAAGGTTAAACATTTAAAACCCCAAAACCCTTTCAGTAGTTTGATAGAGTTTTTGATTGATAAAAGTAGACTATTAGTGCATACTTTATTAGGGTTTTAATAGGGTTTATGTAGGGGTTTAATGTTTAAATATTAGTATTTTAAGTGAGATATATGCGAGGTTTGGGGTCAGTTTATGACAGTGAGTATATAGATTTATTGTTTAAGTTGCGATATGGATGTGATGAATATAGTGAATAACTCAAGCCTGTTCTGAATTATACGTCTATAGCAAGGCTACTCCATAAATCTCCAGCAACTGTGAGGTCTCACTGTCTATTAGCATTGAATTTAAAGCGATAGCATCTTAATTCTAAGTCTAAGAGACCCTTAAAATTTTAGCAGCATCATATTGACTTAGGAATATACCAGTTCCAGGTTTCCCTACTAGGTTATGCGTCAAAGCTTACTAGAGAGGAATGGATGCTTCTTGAGCTCTGAGAGCCAGGTCTCGCTTATTTTTATGCCTTGCTTCTTTTAATCTTCAGGAGAAATAGAATAGCCTTTCTTGTGAACTTCTTCAATGATCTCTTTGAGATAACTCTCTCTTGGAGTGCCAAGAACACCAAAGAAGAAGCTCCTTTATGGAAGTTTGTTAGAGAGTTGTTTCTTGGTAGGAAGATAAACTACCAACTCTTCATCTTTCATCGCATCCTCGTAGAGATTAGTGACTGAAATCTCTGGGTAGTTTGGTATATCTATCAACTTAATTTCATTGTTTTTGAAGGCTTTCTTCTCATCACAGAGAATAGCTTTTAAGAATGAAATTTTGGTACCTTCCATCGTTGGAAGGAATAATCCCACTATAGTATGTGATTAAGTATATGTCACATGCTTACAATGCTGAGTGAGGTATCGATATAGATCTTCCTTGCTTCTAAATCTTGAGATCATTTCTTAAGCTTCAACCCTCTTCATTGCAGTACTAATAGATTCCATCCTTGTTCCTTCTCTTGTTATTGAATTTCAAATTTTAATATATAGAGTTCTGGATCCTACTGTTTAAAAACTTAGTTTTAAATATGGTCAACTTTTAAGAGATTAACCTGGTAAAGATACGTGGAGAAAGCTGGCAGAAGCTGTATCAAACTTCAGAGATGGAGCTCCATTTTTATCAATTTAGTTCAGTTAAATTAGTACTTTGGATATAAATTATTCTCAGAGTTTTGAAGCAACGAATAAGAAATGGCACACTACGAACTCGCTTCTTGTAACTATTCCTCGAATTTATTCTCAGTAGCCAAAGAAAGTATGATCAACTTAAGAATGACAAATATTTCACAATATACAAGTCGAAATAAGTCATGTCAAAAAGTTAATGAAAGATAAACTTTGCACGTACTCTGGAAACAAATTATTCTCAGAGTTTTGAAGCAACGAATAAAAAATGGCACACTACGAACTCGCTTCTTGTAACTATTCCTCGAATTTATTCTCAGTAGCCAAAGAAAGTATGATCAACTTAAGAATGACAAATATTTCACAATATACAAGTCGAAATAAGTCATGTCAAAAAGTTAATGAAAGATAAACTTTGCACGTACTCTGGAAACAAATTATTCTCAGAGTTTTGAAGCAACGAATAAAAAATGGCACACTACGAACTCGCTTCTTGTAACTATTCCTCGAATTTATTCTCGGTAGCCAAAGAAGTTATGATCAACTTAAGAATGACAAATATTTCACAATATACAAGTCGAAATAAGTCATGTCAAAAAGTTAATAAAAGATAAACTTTGCACGTACTCTGGAAATAAATTATTCTCAGAGTTTTGAAGCAACGAATAAAAAATCGCACACTACGAACTCGCTTCTTGTAACTATTCCTCGAATTTATTCTCGGTAGCCAAAGAAGTATGATCAACTTAAGAATGACAAATATTTACAATACACAAGTCGAAATAGGTCAGATAAAAAGGAAATGAAAAAGTTAACTTTGCACGTACTTTGGACATAAATAATTCTCAAAATTTTGAAGCAACGAATAATAAATGGCACACTACGAACTCGCTTCTTGTAACTATTCCTCGAATTTATTCTCGGTAGCCAAAGAAGTTATGATCAACTTAAGAATGACAAATATTTCACAATATACAAGTCGAAATAAGTCATGTCAAAAGGTTAATAAAAGATAAACTTTGCACGTACTCTGGACATAAATTATTCTCAGAGTTTTGAAGCAACGAATAATAAATCGCACACTACGAACTCGATTCTTGTAACTATTACTCGAATTTATTCTCGGTAGCCAAAGAAGTATGATCAACTTAAGAATGACAAATATTTCACAATATACAAGTCGAAATAAGTCAGATCAAAAAGATAATGAAAAATAAACTTTGCACGTACTCTGGAAATAAATAATTCTCAGAATTTTGAAGCAACGAATAAAAAATGGCACACTACGAACTCGCTTCTTGTAACTATTCCTCGAATTTATTCTCGGTAGCCAAAGAAGTTATGATCAACTTAAGAATGACAAATATTTGACAATACAAAAGTCGAAATAGGTCAGATAAAAAGGAAATGAAAAATTTACTTTGCACGTACTCTGGACATAAATTATTATCAGAGTTTTGAAGCAACGAAAAATAAATGGCACACTACGAACTCGCTTCTTGTAACTATTCCTCGAATTTATTCTCAGTAGCCAAAGAAAGTATGATCAACTTAAGAATGACAAATATTTCACAATATACAAGTCGAAATAAGTCATGTCAAAAGGTTAATGAAAGATAAACTTTGCACGTACTCTGGACACAAATTATTCTCAGAGTTTTGAAGCAACGAATAATAAATGGCACACTACGAACTCGATTCTTGTAACTATTACTCGAATTTATTCTCGGTAGCCAAAGAAGTTATGATCAACTTAAGAATGACAAATATTTCACAATAGACAAGTCAAAATAGATCAGATAAAAAAGATAATGAAAAATTTACTTTGCACGTACTCTGGACATAAATAATTCTCAGAATTTTGAAGCAACGAATAATAAATGGCACACTACGAACTCGCTTCTTGTAACTATTCCTCGAATTTATTCTCGGTAACAAAAGAAGTTATGATCAACTAAAGAAAGACAAATATTTCACAATATACAAGTAGAAAATAGTAAGAACAAAAAGAGAATGAAAGATAAACTTTGCAAGAACTCTGGAAATAAATTATTCTAAGAGTTTTGAAGCAACAAAAAAAAAATGGCAAACTACGAACTCGCTTTCGTAACTATTCCTCGAATTTATTCTCGGTAACCAAAGAAGTTATGATCAACTAAAGAATGACAAATATTTCACAATATACAAGTCGAAATAGGTCATGTCAAAAAGTTAATAAAAGATAAACTTTGCACGTACTCTGGAAATAAATTATTCTCAGAGTTTTGAAGCAACGAATAAAAAATCGCACACTACGAACTCGCTTCTTGTAACTATTCCTCGAATTTATTCTCGGTAGCCAAAGAAGTTATGATCAACTTAAGAATGACAAATATTTCACAATATAAAAGTCTAAATTGGTCAGATCAAAAGGATATTGAAAGATTTACTTTGCACGTACTCTTGACATAAATTATTCTCAGATTTTTGAAGCAACGAATAATATATGGCACACTACGAACTCGCTTGTTGTAACTATTCCTCGAATTTATTCTCGGTAGCCAAAGAAGTTATGATCAACTTAAGAATGACAAATATTTCACAATATACAAGTCGAAATTAGTCATGTCAAAAAGTTAATGAAAGATAAACTTTGCACGTACTCTGGAAATAAATTATTCTCAGAGTTTTGAAGCAACGAATAAAATATGGCACACTACGAACTCGCTTCTTGTAACTATTCCTCGAATTTATTCTCGGTAGCCAAAGAAGTTATGATCAACTTAAGAATGACAAATATTTCACAATATACAAGTCGAAATAGGTCATGTCAAAAGGTTAATAAAAGATTAACTTTTGCACGTACTCTGGACATAAATTATTCTCAGAGTTTTGAAGCAACGAATAATAAATGGCACACTACGAACTCGCTTCTTGTAACTATTCCTCGAATTTATTCTCAGTAGCCAAAGAAAGTATGATCAACTTAAGAATGACAAATATTTCACAATATACAAGTCGAAATAAGTCATGTCAAAAGGTTAATGATAGATAAACTTTGCACGTACTCTGGACACAAATTATTCTCAGAGTTTTGAAGCAACGATTAATAAATGGGACACTTCGAACTCGCTTCTTGTAACTATTCCTCGAATTTATTCTCGGTCGCCAAAGAAGTTATGATCAACTTAAGAATGACAAATATTTCACAATATACAAGTCGAAATAGGTCATGTCAAAAGGTTAATAAAAGATTAACTTTTGCACGTACTCTGGACATAAATTATTCTCAGAGTTTTGAATCAACGAATAATAAATCGCACACTACGAACTCGCTTCTTGTAACTATTCCTCGAGATTTATCCTCGGGTCGCCGAAGAAGTATGATCAACTTAAGAATGACAAATATTTCACAATATACAAGTCGAAATAGGTCATGTCAAAAGGTTAATAAAAGATTAACTTTTGCACGTACTCTGGACATAAATTATTCTCAGAGTTTTGAATCAACGAATAATAAATCGCACACTACGAACTCGCTTCTTGTAACTATTCCTCGAATTTATTCTCGGTAGCCAAAGAAGTATGATCAACTTAAGAATGACAAATATTTCACAATATACAAGTCGAAATTAGTCATGTCAAAAAGTTAATGAAAGATAAACTTTGCACGTACTCTGGAAATAAATTATTCTCAGAGTTTTGAAGCAACGAATAAAATATGGCACACTACGAACTCGCTTCTTGTAACTATTCCTCGAATTTATTCTCGGTAGCCAAAGAAGTTATGATCAACTTAAGAATGACAAATATTTCACAATTTACAAGTCGAAATTGGTCATGTCAAAAAGTACATGAAAGATTAACCTTTGCACGTACTCTGGTCATAAATTATTCTCAGAGTTTTGAAGCAACGAATAATAAATGGCACACTACGAACTCGCTTCTTGTAACTATTCCTCGAATTTATTCTCAGTAGCCAAAGAAAGTATGATCAACTTAAGAATGACAAATATTTCACAATATACAAGTCGAAATAAGTCATGTCAAAAGGTTAATGATAGATAAACTTTGCACGTACTCTGGACACAAATTATTCTCAGAGTTTTGAAGCAACGATTAATAAATGGGACACTTCGAACTCGCTTCTTGTAACTATTCCTCGAATTTATTCTCGGTAGCCAAAGAAGTTATGATCAACTTAAGAATGACAAATATTTCACAATATACAAGTCGAAATTAGTCATGTCAAAAAGTTAATGAAAGATAAACTTTGCACGTACTCTGGAAATAAATTATTCTCAGAGTTTTGAAGCAACGAATAATAAATGGCACACTACGAACTCGCTTCTTGTAACTATTCCTCGAATTTATTCTCAGTAGCCAAAGAAAGTATGATCAACTTAAGAATGACAAATATTTCACAATATACAAGTCGAAATAAGTCATGTCAAAAGGTTAATGATAGATAAACTTTGCACGTACTCTGGACACAAATTATTCTCAGAGTTTTGAAGCAACGATTAATAAATGGGACACTTCGAACTCGCTCTGTAACTATTCCTCGAATTTATTCTCGGTAGCCAAAGAAGTTATGATCAACTTAAGAATGACAAATATTTCACAATTTACAAGTCGAAATTGGTCATGTCAAAAAGTACATGAAAGATTAACCTTTGCACGTACTCTGGTCATAAATTATTCTCAGAGTTCTGAAGCAACGAATAATAAATGGCACACTACGAACTCGCTTCTTGTAACTATTCCTCGAATTTATTCTCGGTAGCCAAAGAAGTTATGATCAACTTAAGAATGACAATTATTTCACAATATACAAGTCGAAATAGGTCAGATCAAAAGGATATTGAAAGATTTATTTTGCACGTACTCTGGACATAAATTATTCTCAGAGTTTTGAAGCAACGAATAATAAATGGCACACTACGAACTCGCTTCTTGTAACTATTCCTCGAATTTATTCTCAGTAGCCAAAGAAAGTATGATCAACTTAAGAATGACAAATATTTCACAATATACAAGTCGAAATAAGTCATGTCAAAAGGTTAATGATAGATAAACTTTGCACGTACTCTGGACACAAATTATTCTCAGAGTTTTGAAGCAACGATTAATAAATGGGACACTTCGAACTCGCTTCTTGTAACTATTCCTCGAATTTATTCTCGGTCGCCAAAGAAGTTATGATCAACTTAAGAATGACAATTATTTCACAATATACAAGTCGAAATAGGTCAGATCAAAAGGATATTGAAAGATTTATTTTGCACGTACTCTGGACATAAATTATTCTCAGAGTTTTGAAGCAACGAATAATAAATGGCACACTACGAACTCGCTTCTTGTAACTATTCCTCGAAATTATTCTCGGTCGCCAAAGAAGTTATGATCAACTTAAGAATGACAAATATTTCACAATATACAAGTCGAAATTAGTCATGTCAAAAAGTTAATGAAAGATAAACTTTGCACGTACTCTGGAAATAAATTATTCTCAGAGTTTTGAAGCAACGAATAAAATATGGCACACTACGAACTCGCTTCTTGTAACTATTCCTCGAATTTATTCTCGGTAGCCAAAGAAGTTATGATCAAATTAAGAATGACAAATATTTCACAATATACAAGTCGAAATTAGTCATGTCAAAAAGTTAATGAAAGATAAACTTTGCACGTACTCTGGAAATAAATTATTCTCAGAGTTTTGAAGCAACGAATAAAATATGGCACACTACGAACTCGCTTCTTGTAACTATTCCTCGAATTTATTCTCGGTAGCCAAAGAAGTTATGATCAACTTAAGAATGACAAATATTTCACAATATACAAGTCGAAATAGGTCATGTCAAAAGGATAATGAAAGATTAACTTTTGCACGTACTCTGGACATAAATTATTCTCAGAGTTTTGAACCAACGAATAATAAATGGCACACTACGAACTCGCTTCATGTAACTATTCCTCGAATTTATTCTCGGTAGCCAAAGAAGTTAAGATCAACTTAAGAATGACAAATATTTCACAATATACAAGTCGAAATAGGTCATGTCAAAAAGTTAATGAAAGATTAATTTTTGCACGTACTCTGGACATAAATTATTCTCAGAGTTTTGAAGCAACGATTAATAAATTGGACATTTCGAACTCGCTTCTTGTAACTATTCCTCGAATTTATTCTCGATAGCCAAAGAAAGTATGATTAACTTAAGAATGACAAATATTTCATAATATACAAGTCGAAATAGGTCATGTCAAAAGGATATTGAAAGATTTACTTTGCACGTACTCTGGAAATAAATTATTCTCAGAGTTTTGAAGCAACGATTAATATTTGGGACATTTCGAACTCGCTTCTTGTAACTATTCCTCGAATTTATTCTCGGTAGCCAAAGAAGTTATGATCAATTTAAGAATGACAAATATTTCACAATTTACAAGTCGAAATAAGTCATGTCAAAAGGTTAATGAATGATAAACTTTGCACGTTCTCTGGACATAAATTATTCTCAGAGTTTTGAAGCAACGAATAATAAATGGCACACTACGAACTCGATTCTTGTAACTATTACTCGAATTTATTCTCGGTAGCCAAAGAAGTTATGATCAACTTAAGAAAGACAAATATTTCACAATTTACAAGTCTAAATTGGTCAGATCAAAAGGATAATGAAAGATTTAATTTTGCACGTACTTTGGACATAAGTTATTCTCAGAGTTTTGAAGCAACGAATAATAAATGGCACACTACGAACTCGCTTCTTGTAACTATTCCTCGAATTTATTCTCGGTCGCCAAAGAAGTTATGATCAACTTAAGAATGACAAATATTTCACAATATACAAGTCGAAATAGGTCATGTCAAAAGGTTAATAAAAGATTAACTTTTGCACGTACTCTGGACATAAATTATTCTCAGAGTTTTGAATCAACGAATAATAAATCGCACACTACGAACTCGCTTCTTGTAACTATTCCTCGAATTTATTCTCGGTAGCCAAAGAAGTATGATCAACTTAAGAATGACAAATATTTTACAATATACAAGTCTAAATAGGTCATGTCAAAAGGATAATAAAAGATTAACTTTGCACGTACTCTGGGAATAAATTATTCTCAGAGTTTTGAAGCAACGAATAATAAATGGCACTCTACGAACTCGCTTCTTGTAACTATTCCTGAGGCGAATTTATTCTCGGTAGCCAAAGAAGTTATGATCAACTTAAGAATGACAAATATTTCACAATTTACAAGTCGAAATTGGTCATGTCAAAAAGTACATGAAAGATTAACCTTTGCACGT